>QLPA01000197.1:0-21387 GCA_003313945.1 Lactifluus pinguis
GCCGGACTCAAGTGAAAGAGAAAGGGGTGAACGGGGTAGGTGAAAAGAGTAACCCGTTATCTTCTTTTGGTCCCGAAAGACCGCGTAGAAGTCGTCCAAACGGGTCCCGTCTTCCTCGAAATTATCCTCAGCTACATATAAACGAGAGCTTTCTTCGCGACCGTCTCAACCTCAGCTTACCCTCTTTCCGCCCGATTCTGCGTCCCCCCCCCTTCTATCAGGTCCGACTCCCCCATATCTCTACTTACTTGCGATGCCTCTCATATTACATTTCGTGTTTGATCACATCATCGCCATCACTTGTGGCTTCGTCGCTCTCTACTTCATCCTTTGCGCAATATATCACCTCTGCTTTTCTCCACTCTGCGATATCCCCGGTCCCTGGTATGCGGCAATATCCGACTTATGGCTCACCACACACGTTGTCCGTCTTCAACAATGCAGAACCATAGATACCCTATTCAAGAAGTATGGCCCTGTCGTGCGTGTCGGCCCGAATAAGGTGGTCTTCAACGATATGTCCACCACGAAGAGTGTCTATTCTACTCTCAAGTTTGACAAGAGCGCGTACTATAAGAGTCTCCTGACGTTCGGTTTTAGTCCCTTATCGTCCGATAGTTGTATGCTAATAGGATGCTCCACTGCAGGAATGACAACGACCATGCGTGCGGACAATTTTCTCAGCATACACACGCTTCATACGACTTAACATTATTTTCTGCAGCATGACCACCTTACCTCACGCATCTCATGTATTTCGCAAGAAAGGCTATGCCCCACACTATACCCCGGCCAGTCTCGCTCAATTCCAGCAGGACATACATCAAACCGTGCTAGAACTGGTAAATGTAAGACATGCCCAATATTTCCTGTCTCGATCCCTCACTCGCAAATTAGATTATTGACGGGGTGACCGAAGGAAATGCCATCGACTGCCTTGCCTTCTTTCGCTATTTGATGGCAGACATAGCCACCGCTTCTTCTTTTGGCTCAGCCATCGGTGCTCTCAGTAAATGGGCCACCAACATCGACGATCCCTTGGTCACCGCAATTGGGGATTTTCCAAAGCGAGGCATCGTCGTATGTTCTGAGTCTCCACCGTATGATTTACAGACTCACCGTTCTTTCAGCGGAGTGCTGTGCCAGCCTGGACATGGAAATTAGTATGTTCAATTCCTAATCGTCGCTGGCGTCAGCTCTGCAACTCGGACAGAGTCATGACTGAGGCAAGTAGTCGCGATTTAAGGGACTCGGGCTACTAATGGTTATTTGTTGACCAGTTTGTCAGTGCCAGAGTTTATGAGACACGGTTACACATGGTCTCCGGATCGTCGGAGCAATCTGATAGGATAGCGCTTGTCCATCGCCTCATTCGTCACTACTCTGGTTCTTCGACTGACAATACCTCTGACCGGGACATCATATCCGAGCACATAGGCCATCTGTGCGTCCCTTTGTCCTCGGTGGTCCTGCCTACGTTCTGAAAATTTTACTCTACAGTATCGGTGCATGCGATACGTCTTCAACAACACTCTCATACTTGTGCTGGGAGCTCAGTCGCCGTTCCGACGTGGCCAGGAAACTTCAGGCCGAGTTGGACACAACTATGCCCGATTGCAAGACGCTTCCTGACATCTCCGTTCTTCAGGGCCTCCCATATCTGAATGCATTTATTAAAGAAGGTTGGGTTCGTTCTACTCCACCGCTTGTTTTGTGACGGACTATTTCAAGGTCTTCGTCTTTACGGTGCTGCTCCGAGCCTACTTGAGCGTGTTGTACCAGACTCCAACGTGAAGACGGATATGCCTGAGGCCTTTGACTTAATGGGTTACGCCCTACCTTCAGGGACGATCGTTGCAACCCAGGGATGGACTGTGCACCGTAATCCGGCTGTGTTCTCGTCCCCGGAAACCTTTCTTCCCGAACGATGGCTGGAAACAGGGGACAATAAGGAGCAACTTGAACTCATGAACCGACATATGATGCCATTTGGAACGGGCTCTCGTGTTTGTGGAGGCCAAAACCTGGCACAAATGGTATTAAGGATAGCCGTAGCTGCGATCGCCAGGAATTTCGATTTGCTATCACCTCCAGAAACGACAGAGAAGAGCATGGAAATGCGAGATAGTTTTGTACGGCATCCCCTACGCGCTCACCTGTATGGCTGATAATAAAGCACCCAGGTTATCTTCCCGGCATCAATGACCTGTCATCTGATCTTCAATGCGCGCAAGAATCGATAAACGCTCAAATTGGCACTGCTTGTTTTCTCGCTTTTTCTATTCTGAGACCCTAATCCTTCCTTCTCCGAGTATACCATTATCTTGCTTTTTAATGCGTTTCAAGCTGCGATTAGCGTGCTACGCACGGTAATTGTTCACCGTTTTGTTTGCTGAATGTTGTTCAGTCAAGGGAGGTCAGTGGAGGTTGCCATGAGGGAAGGGTATGTGCATCGTCGTTCTGGATAACCTGGATACCCCCGTACTTTATATCGTTTCTTAATAATAATAATGTTTACAAGTCCAGCAAGTCTAGCAGACGCGGAAACGGGCGATCATAGCGTCACGTGATATGATGAAGGGCAGGCATTTTCGCGTCAAGGTGGTCCGTCACGCTCATTTATTTGTGATACTTCGCGTCGAACTACCTTCTACCATGGATCCAGTACAAATGTCCTCTCCTCCTCTCCCTCGTTCATCTCTCCCCCCAAGCAGTGCACCATTGCCTTCGCAGTCCCCCAGTGCACGATCACCCACCCGACAAGCAACGCGCCGCACTACAGACGCGCTTAGTTTTGGAGACGAGGGGAATGACACCCGAGAAGGTGCTACTGACACTGGTTCGAGGAGGAGGCGAAAGCCGAGGGCCGAACAGCTCAACGGAGATGTTCCCATTGTGAAGGACGCTGTAGGCGAGAGCGTCGCGGAAGCCTTTGAAGCATTTCTCAAGACGTGAGTTACGTGTCGCTTCCTGATTTCACTTACATTCAGCGAGCGTGCTTAGTTTTACAGAAGACATAACACTCGCCGGAACTCCCTCTCCAGATGATGATATCCCTATTGCCGGTGATGGAGAACTCATTTACATCGAACAAATCCACACAATGCGCGAGTACCAGCTTACCACGCTCTACGTTGACTATGGGCACCTCTTGCAAAAAGATGATGTTCTCGCCGATGCTATTCAAAGACAGTATTACCGATTTTTGCCGTATCTTCGCAAGGCCCTCCACAACTTAGTTGCTGAATACGAACCAGAATACCTCAAGATCAATCCTACCTCGGCTGCAATGGATTCAACAAACTTGCAATCCCGAGAGTTCAGCGTCGCTTTCTACCATTTACCCCTCGTTTCTGCGATCCGGGATCTCAGAACTGATAAGATCGGGACTTTGATGAGCATCAGTGGAACTGTGACACGTACAAGCGAGGTCAGACCAGAGCTACTCTTTGGTAGCTTTATATGTGAGGTATGCGGAGCCCTCGTACACGAAATCGAGCAACAATTCAAGTACACAGAAGTGCGTCTTTGAAGTCTCTACATGCCCAATTCATCGGCTGAATGAGTATTTTTCTGACGCCCAGCCCAACTTATGCCCAAATCCTACTTGCGGAAATCGCTCGGCGTGGCAGCTTCAGATAGATACTTCCAAGTTCACCGACTGGCAAAAAGTTCGTATCCAGGAGAATCCATCTGAAATCCCGACGGGGTCGATGCCCCGGTCTCTTGACGTCATTCTTCGTTCTGAACTTGTCGAACGCGCGAAGGCAGGCGATAAATGCGTCTTCACTGGTACATTTATAGTCGTGCCCGATGTCAGCCAGCTTGGACTCCCCGGCGGTAACAACGCAGAACTCCAGCGGGAGGCTAACCGAAATGGTGGAAACAGCGCGAATGCCGTAGGTGGGAGTGGCGTAACTGGCCTGAAAAGCCTCGGTGTCCGCGACTTGCAGTACAAAACGGCATTCTTGGCTTGTATGGTACATGATGCAGACGGAAGGGTAAGGAGTCACGCTAATACCTGGAGCCTCTTCAATGTTAAACGTCTCATAGGGATCTACGAACATCCGAGGCGAAGACGAAGACGGAGAAGAGGGTGGCTTGGCTTTCGCCAAATCCTTAACAGAGCCCGAATTCGAGGAACTCAAGCGCATGATCGAGGCAGATCACATCTACTCTCGACTAGTAGAGAGCATCGCACCAACTGTCTACGGACATGAGATTGTGAAAAAGGGCCTGCTGCTTCAGCTCATGGGAGGTGTGCATAAACAAACTCCAGAAGGGATGCATCTCCGTGGGGATATCAACATCTGTATTGTTGGTGATCCGTCAACGTCAAAGTCACAATTCTTAAAGTAAATTTCTTCGATCGTACGCAACGAGACTCTAATCGGCTTTGCATAGGTACATTTGTGCATTCCTTCCCCGTGCTGTTTATACCTCTGGAAAGGCTTCTTCGGCAGCAGGTCTTACTGCCGCGGTCGTCAAAGATGAAGAGACAGGAGACTTCACCATCGAGGCTGGTGCATTAATGCTTGCTGATAATGGCATCTGCGCCATTGACGAGTTCGACAAAATGGACATCTCAGACCAAGTTGCCATTCATGAAGCAATGGAACAACAGACCATATCCATCGCCAAAGCAGGCATCCACGCCACACTCAACGCGCGTACATCCATACTTGCTGCTGCGAACCCTATCGGGGGCAGGTATGATCGCAAGAAGACGCTTCGAGGAAACGTGGCCATGACTGCCCCGATCATGAGCCGTTTTGACCTGTTTTTCGTCGTCCTGGATGAATGCGACGAGAAAGTCGATCTTAATATTGCGAAGCACATCGTTGATGTCCATCGTTTCCGAGATGAAGCGTTGCACCCGGAATTCAGTACGGAAGCCCTGCAGAGGTACATACGATATGCTAGGACTTTTAATCCCAAGGTTCGTTTCGTTTATAACACCGATCCATGCACCAACGATATTGAACTGGGCTCGCTTTAGCTTACACCAGAAGCTGCAGATGTTTTGGTCGAGAAGTATCGAATGCTTCGCCAGGACGATGGTACTGGCGCGGGCCGGAATTCCTATCGTATCACAGTTCGTCAACTTGAAAGCATGATCCGTCTAAGCGAAGCAATCGCTCGAGCAAACTGTACTTCAGAGGCAAGTACGTTTGTTCCTCGCCGACAGGGCAGTAATAAATCTACCTTGTAGATAACGCCTGCCTTCGTCCGAGAAGCGTGCAGTCTCCTGCGACAGTCCATCATCCATGTCGAACAGGATGATATAGATTTTGACGAGGAAGAAGTGGCTGCAGCTTCCAGTCATGTGCAGCCCAAAGCAAGCGAAGACGATAGCCAGGATGTTGCGATGTCTGGAGCTGGTGAAGACACTGAGATGACGGACCCAATGTACGCCGAGCCGTCAGGAACAGATGGGTCATCAAGCACACAGCCCCAGGGTCTAATGACACCTAAGACACCACGAAACGATGCAAGTAGTGGCCCTGTACTCGCAAAACGCAGAATGGTCATCACGCACGACAAATACATGACTCTGCAGAGTATGGTTGTCATGCATCTTTCTGCAGTCGAGCGGGAGACCGGCAGAGGAATTGATCGAGATGAACTCATCGATTGGTACTTGGAAATGAAAGAGGAAGATATTGAAGACGTTGACGAGTTGGAGCACGAGAAGGAGCTCATCACGAAGGTTCTGAGGAAGCTTGTCAAGGTCAGGCGAGCTCGTTGATCTTGCTACAGAATATGCTCACGAATCGATATCCAGGATAATTACCTAATTCAAATTACGGGCGACGTGCAAAACTCACTACCCACATCTACAGATGAGAGTAGTACACAGGGTACAGATATGCGGGTGTTTTATATGGTCCACCCAGCGGTGGATACAGATTCTTCACAGGTGTAAGGTGGTCGTTTGCTTAGTCATGTAGTACTTGCACTATCTCTCCCGAGCCTTACTTTGTTTATCTTGCTGTGCGTTTTGTACTCTTACTCTCGATTACTCTTGTGCTCCCTAATGTCCGATGACGTACTTATCGTACCAGTCGTTCTACCGTCTGCCTCCCTTCACTTTGCTTCAATACAGCAAGACGGCACTGTCGGTGACGTAATTAATTCACTAATTAGTCTCGACGAAGTCAAATGCGACATCCTCGGGGACCTAGACCCTCACGGTTGGGCCATTCAGTTAGTTCGAAAGGAGTCACCCGGTCGCCAATGGGAAGAGGATGAATTGGAGTCTTTGGGAGATGGTACGTATCTGGAGTCTCCTCTATTTCATCATTTAGCTGTACGTTCGATTTCAGGTCTTCTGAATGAGACGGCCAGGGTTGCTCCCTTGATTCAGACCCCAGAGTCAGATCCCTCACTTCAACGTCACTTCTCAGCCTTCGCTTTGACGTCTCATCTCCACGCACCTCTCTTGCGCCTCGTCTCTCTGCATCCCTCGCTGTCCGTCGCAATATCATTTCTTCGCGTCCCTGAAATCCACGACGGTTTCACGTGGAAGTGCTTTTTCTCAAGGACCACCACTGTCCGAGAAGTTGTCGAATATGTCTTAGAGCCTCTTGGACTTACCAGGTCTCTACCAGGGCCTGGTGGAGCTCTTGTTCAATATGTATTAGAAGAAGTATGGGCTGAAGACGATACCGAGAGTGAGCCGCATAATAGCTATTTTATTAATGACACGTCAACTTAAACTTGTGTTTGCTTTTTCCCCAAGGGGCTGTCTTGTTTTCCTTGGACGCGCCCTTCTACGAGTTGGTTAACGTACCACAGATCCCATTGCCGTTTTCCGCCAAGGCGAGGCATTCCTTTCGCTTCTCAGTCCCAGACGAATGGTACCGCCGCTCGCGGCCACGCTCTACGTCTTCTTTGTCACTTGAACCATCCGAATCTACAACGAACGCAATCCAGGATACAGAAATGTCGTCGGAAGAAGAAGAAGACGGTGGTGACGGAACGGCCAAGCAAGGCAATGCCCGTCCAGAATCTGACGTCTCACCACAGTCGAGGGCGAAGTCCACTGATTGGCGCCAATCGCTCTCCCAGGCTCGACTCTCTAGCGTGTTCGAAAACTGGCTCCGCCCTTCGACACCCACTTCCCCAACTAGAGCACATAGAAGTTCGATATCGGAGAGGATGAGCGTCAGCGAGCCCAGGCCCATGGAGCGAGCTAACAGCGATGTTGATGTTCTTACGATGCACTCTGATACTGGGAACGTTGATTTGGACGTGGACGGTTTTGAAGAGATGTTGGTACGTACAAAGATGCCGACCTAATATTTAGTTTTCTGAAGCACTGGATAGGATGACTTGGGCTTGAAAGGGCCTCAACGCCAGGCAATGCATCAACTCCCTACAGACAGGAAGTCGTATCTCCTGGGACAGCACAAACAATCTAGAGTCGCCCTCCCGAAACCACATTCACATGTTACGCAGCCATCCTATTCTGCTACGTACGGCCCTTCGAGCGCGGGTAATTTATTACCCCGACTTGTTCCTCAGCTCACTGGAGACTCTGGCCTAATGAAACGATTATCGATGCCGGGATGGGGCGCGGCGAGCACTCCTTCTACTCCTCCTTCGAGCTCAAACCGTGAGAGACCCGACCCTAGTTGGATGCCAGGCCAAGCCCAGAATGCGAAAGCAGTTGAGGAATCTCAACCCCTTCAGCCTCAGACCACAGGTGGACTCTGGTCGAGCTGGTGGGTTTCTTCTGGTGGCGAGAAGAGTACTCAAAGTAGGGACCAACCGAAGGATGTCAAGACTCCAAGGTGGTATGTAGACAATATCAAAGGCAAGGCTCTCGACACAAAGTTGGTGAAACACCTCATCTCGTTGCGAGTTCATCTATCCACGGCTCGTGTGTTCTGGATAAAAGAATTTGTTGAGAAAGAGGCGGGTTTCGATGCTCTCAGCACCATATTAGCCGGCCTCGTTGGAAGGGCGGGCAAGAGGAAACATCTTACCGATATGGAGGATGCTGTGCTCCTGGAAACTATGAAAGTTTTCAGAGTTTTGTCCAACACGGAGGTAAGCTAGTGATCGATGTCTTTGACGTCAATAATAACTGGTTACAGTCGGGATTCAATGCGGTCCTTGCTTCACCTACTGCAATCACACACATCGTCTATTCTTTACACCACTCCTCGTCCAAACTGCGGTCTTTGGTGTCCGACCTTTTAGCGGCCATCTGTGTTTTAGCCATTCCAGAGGGCCACAAAATGGTCACAGCAGCAATGTCAGATTATCGAGTCGTATTTGAGGAAGCATTTCGATTCGAGGAACTCATCTCGTCACTGCGTCCCCTTGAGATTGATTCAAATGATGTTGTCGGGGATGTGCCCCCTCTCTCAGAGGATGACCACTCTTGGGAAGCCCGCACGGCGTCTATGGTCTTAATCAATGCCCTGACAAACGGTCCCGAGTCACTTGAAGAGCGAATTCTACTTCGTGAGGAGCTCAGTAGACGAGGTTTGAATGAAGTTATCGTTGTGAGTGTCAGGTGCTCGTCCCCAGACTATGTCCACTCACACTACACCAGACCCTACGCTACATAAGGCCGCCCGAAAGTCTGATAACCCAGCTTGACGTTTACACGGAAGAGAAGTTCGAAGATGAAGAAGACATGCGGGAACGTGTATCTAACATTTTTCAAGCTGGTGATCGGTACAAGACTTCCGAGCTAGCATCGACTTTTGAGGAACTTGTCGCGCTGACAAGATCTCGTACTGAAGAATATGACAAGATGGTCAGGGTGCTTAAGGCGCTGATACCTCTGTTCCAGCCGCAAAGTGAAAAGTATGGATGGCTCTCAACAGCTTTGCGATAATCTTGATTGTCATACCCTCCTAGCTTCCCAGCGACATATCTGCCTTCCATTACTGCAGCCTTTTTTGAGCAAGCTAGTTCCATTGGCGATTTGTACGACGATGCTCCTCAATCCCCCGGCTGCAGCTGACCTTAACTAGGCAGGGCGGCTGGCGGCCATTTTTGATTAAGTTCACGGAAACTGTGCAAGAGATTACTGGCGTTTCCGTTGAAATAGGTAATGCGGGGGATGGGCAAAGAATTGCCCTCATAGAAACACTCCAAGAACAAATTGAGCACCTGACAGTCGAGGTATGTTTGGATCCACGTACAAGCAACACCACTTAGTTAACCTATGCCTCAAAAGCGTCTACAATTACAAGAAAACCTGAATCAGCAGACGGCCGAGCTCAACACTCTGAAGGCATTACCAACGGGTGCGGCACCCCCTAGCTCAAGAGCGAAAGGCGGCTCAGACGTAAGTCAACTTCCTTCTGCTTCCACTGGTCTCATCCTCTCGATAGAGCCTCCATGGATTATTTCAACGTTTGGTTCAGAAGGAGAAAGAGGTCTTACAGCTACAAACCGAACTTGATCACTGGAAGTCCTCGAATCTTGTTGAGGTTCGTGAAAGTGTACGTCTTTCAGGAGTACGCGATGAGTATTCGGGCTGAATTTGGCCCGGTGACCCCAACTCAACGAAATAGGATGAACGAGCCAAGAGGGAACGAGAGAAAATCAAATGGACTAGCGTAATGGACGAGATTGCAAAGCTCAAGACACAGGTTTGTTTACGGATTAAATAGCTGTGACACTACTCATCGTTGTGCACCTTGACAGGTAGCGGATTTAGAAAGTACTATCTCTCAGAAGGACAAGGAGGTCTTATACCTGAAGCGAGCCCTTGAGTCTGTGTACTCTCGATTCCAGTCCCAAGATGTTTCTCGGAGGGCAGACACTAATGTCGATGCCACCCTCCTTGCGTCAAGGGCGATCGAAAACATGGCTCGTAAGGAGGAGGAACTAGTTGCACTCAAGGAAGAGTTAGCAGACTTGAAAATTCAGCTGGCTGCTAAACCAAAGTTTATCACCGAGAAAGATTTCAAAACGAGCGTTGCCCCTCCCCCTCCCCCCCCACCACGACCAAACAACGTCAAACCTGTTGCAACCCCAGCGAGCGTGTCTGAAGAACCTTCTGATTTACAAGTTGCATCTCTGCCGTTGTCGACCCCACCGCTTTCATCAGCGCCAACACCTCCACCGCCACCCTCTCCACCGCCTCCACCACCACCACCACCACCACCACCTCCGCCTCCTATGCCTGCCTCTGCAGGGACAAATACTAGCAGTCCACCGCCTCCCCCGCCGCCCCCACCACCGCCGCCACCGCCTACTTCGAATGGTTCGGGGCCTCCACCACCACCCTTGCCTACATTTGGCAGCAGTCCTGTCTCTCTGCCTCCAGCCATTCGCTTTGGGAAATCACGCGCAGCGGAGCCAGCTAAGCGACTACGGCCTTTCTTTTGGAACAAATTACAGCCTGCCGCATTAACTTTATCTGTGTGGAATGATATTCCCTCCGATACCGTATTCTCTCTAGATGACTTGGAGCCTACGTTTGCGCTCAGCAGCGCTACGGACCCTCCGTCGCAGCGTGCGAACTCCGCGAGGAAAGCGTCTGTGACCACTTTGTTAGACATAACACGAGCTAATAACATTGGCAAGTTGTCCACCTCGCCTTTTAGTCCTCACTCACATCTTCGTAGCTATCATGCTTTCGAGAATAAAGCTTACCCCGGCAGACATTCGGAAGGCCCTTCTTGAACTTGATGATAACGCGCTCTCAGTAGACGACTTGAAGGCGATGGAGAGGCAGACGCCCACTGTGGAAGAGGTCGTTAGACTCAAGGACTTCGGAGATGTCAGTAAACTTGCAAAAGCAGACCAGTTCTTCTATCAGGTAGGTCTGGCTCCGTTCTGGAAGCGCAAACTGCAATGTTCCATCTAGATTATGGATATTCCCAGGATCACCGACCGTCTGCGATGCATGATTTATCGGCGAAGGCTGGAACTCGACGTTGAAGAGATACGACCAGAACTGGATATTCTTCACAGCGCGTCACGAGAACTCAAAACATCACAGAAGTTCAGGCGTGTCCTCCAGGTGCGGACTTCCCCAGGGACTTCGACCACGACTAAACCCCGCTAGGCTGTTCTCACGGTGGGAAATGCCCTTAATGGTTCCAGCTTCCGCGGTGGGGCTCGCGGTTTCAGGATGGAAGCCCTCTTGAAGGTCACTCGAGCATCTACTTTCTTTGGACGTGCCTCATGTGGCTAATCTAGTTACGAGAGACGAAGTCCGTGAAGGGTGGCCCCGAATGCCCGACGTTACTTCATTACATTGCCCGCGTCCTTCTACGTGCAGAACCAACCTTAGTAACCTTTCTTGAGGACATGCCCCATGTAGAAGCGGCTGCACGAGGTGAGCCCTCCGTCACAAATGGGGGTATCACTCATTCGGTCATCATGCAGTATCTGTTTTGAACCTAACAACTTCTATCTCTACCCTGGCAGTCGGCTTAAACCGCATTCAGGATGAGGTGAGGCAAGCTAGAAAAACTAAAGTATCATCCACTCAGGATCGATTTGTTGTCGTCATGGAGGTAAGCCTCCTCCTTGTACGAACTGAATCGAAGTCGTAGCTAAAGGAGAGTTTGCAAGCCATTTCTAATTAAAGAGCGGGTCACCATAGACGCGATGTCTAAACTTGGATCCGCTCTCGAAACAGACCTTAAAGACTTGCTCATCTACTATGGCGAGACCCCTGATTCGCCGGACTCGCCTAAACCAGAAGATTTCTTCGCGTTGATCCTGTCCTTCTCTTCTGCCCTTCAAGTAAGATATCAGCTTTCCTTATCTGCTTCGCAGACTGAGATTGATGATGCTCAGAAAGCGGCCCTGGAAGTCCATGACGCAGAAGAGAAGGCCCATGCAGGCAAGCCGCCAATCATAACTACCATCGAGATCGAAGGGTCCACATCAGAACCGGTCTGTATTTTGTTTTTTTGTTGGACGTGGAAGTACTTATATAAAGGATAGACCCTCAAGGTGGCTCAGGACGCTCAAATGTTGGCGCCTTCGAACTCGCAGGGTCGGGCGGCGGGCACCAAGATGATAGAACAGGGTGCTCTTGACCAAACCATTCGCAGTATCCGTGGCGGAAAGCGCCGGATGCGTCCCGAACGAAGGCCGCTCAGCAAGATGTTTATTGACGGAGGAAGAGCATGAACAGTGAACTATTAACTCGACAACATGATCCACTCGACTTCACTTCGGGTTCACGGACGCTATGCGTCCATCCATTTTTGTACATACCCAGACTTGACGCATTAATTTGCGCATTCATGATTCAGCGGCGATACTCCATCGCATCTTGCAACGCAATCAAGGAACAGCCCGAAAAACTCCGTGACCTGAGAGGGGTCCCGTTAATATCCAAATCCAATCAATAAAAATGCGAGGTATGATGCAGACGTCAAGATCCATCGCAACTTCACAGTTCTTGCCCGTCCGACCCCAGGTATCATCTACCGTCAGGTATTCCCAGACGTCCGCCACGGTTTGTCCCGCTGTGTGGGTTCCGCTCAACTCTACATCTACCCTGTACCGTCGTGTGGTGAACAATTCTGGTTGTGAAACGTAAGCTATTGTCAATGCATCGTGGAGGGGTGGGCCATCCATAAAAGCGAAAGTTGACTTGTATGCATCCTTAAAGGAGGAAATGAGCGTTGAGACTGTATGGCGGAGCCGACTGGTGGCAATGGCAGAATCCGCTTTCAGGGGATTCCGGTTGATTACTTGGTCATGGACCGAGTCGGTCACTATGGCCTTGTGGGTAACGTTGAGGGGTATCATCGCCTTGGGCACGGGTGCATTCAAAACGATTTGAGCGGCCTCAGCTGTCCACGCGAGTTACTACAATGAGAAAAAGAGTAAACGCATGGGACTCACGATCGCACAGAATATTGAATTCTGTCTCAACGCTAGGCGGTCAGGTGAACGAGTCCGACAAAAACGGGCGACGACCGCGAAAGTTCGTGACCAACCTGCAACCGCGGAACGATTGCCGATGCCGATTCCACCCCCCATGAAGACGATCCGCTCGATGGCATGTAAAAGGTTTGGGTAGACGCTCACGAAAAGCGCCACATTGGTCAGAGGTCCCGACGCCACTATGATGAGCTTGACGCCAGCGCCATCGTTCCATGTCTGTCTCACAGCGTTGGCGATGGCCTCGATGGCAGATCGATTATCGATGATGCGCGCTCGGACAGGACTTAAATCGGCGGACGGAAGTCCTTCAACGCCACGTAGCCCATCAGGACCATGGATCTGACTATCGTGCCTTGCAGGTCGTATGAGTGGCATCGCGGCGCCGCCATAGACCTTGACGTGCTTCGGAGCTCCGAATGCGTACAAGCATCGCGACGCGTTACCCTTGGTGAACTCTGCAGTGGTATTTCCGTGAACCTTACGAACAGCTTTAGCTAGGACTGCGCACACATGTGTAGCACGGGTGCCGTACAGTAGAAACGCCGAGAAGTCGTATATTGGGGCAATGAATGGCCAACAGGATGGCAGTAGCATCATCATGTCCCTGGGTGTGATTAAATTTAAAAGGAAGAGACTCAAGGGTTCACACCAAGGCATACCGGATCACAGTCGAGCCAGACGCACTTCATGGTCAAGAAGGAAGATGTTTTTTTGTTTGGTTTCTTATTATTGAATGCTAAGTGTCACGCTTTTGACGGACATCCCAAGCATTTGTTCCTAGTAGTACAATCCACAGTACAACGTTTGTCTCAAGCCTTGCGTCTTTGACACGGTATCAACCTCGTCTTTGCTCTACTCATATACCGGTTGTTCTGCTACTACCCCGACTGTCCAAAGCGCTGCCACGCGAGTCGTTCTTGCTTCCCCATTTGGCAGAAGCGATACTTTCACCAGATTCATCCTTTCCGTTCTCCAGAATCTGCTGGATGACGTCAATGTCGACATGCGTCCCGAATACATTGTCGAGTTCCTGCTTTGAAGGACGGCCAAGGAGACCTTGCGGACCCTGATTCGACGAGAGAATTTCGAAGGCTGTGATCAACCCCAACACCCCATGATGAGAGTTACGCTGACGGAGTAGTTGAAGGTCACATACAGTCGACCACATTGACCAGGGGAATCGTTCTGAAGAGTTTGTTTGTAAGCTTCCGTAGGGAAGGATGAAAGAATGGTCATGAAAGGAATTCTACCTGTCTGAAAACATCCAGTTCAGCAGGGTTGATTAACATAGAACGTAAAGATAATTACCTCCGTCCTTCCATCTCTTATACTACAGCAACATGAGTAGGTTTCTTGGAGGCTTTCACGATCGTGCGCACCTCTTCAGGGTTGACGACAACAAGGAAGACATCAGATGCGTTGGGATCAGGTTTGTAGACGACTTTGGTGATTGATTTTCCCATGGTTACGATGCGTATCGAAGATGTAGATTGAAACTATGGAGGATGAAGAGAATGAATCACGACTGGGCAGCACCTGCTCCTCTTATATTATTGCGGGGGAAGCGGTGACGTCACGGGTTCGCCAACCATGTGGGCGCTCGACCCGGATCCAGCTCTTGCTCCCCATCCACCATCCCCCGAAGATAATGCTAACTCCGATCCACCTCGCGCCCAGTCAACCTTTGGTCGTCTGCCCTTCCCTGAGGCACACTCAGATGTCCCTGCCAACGGTACTAAGGATGGTCTACATCGATAGGAAATTACGTCAGAGGGTGAGCTCCGGCGCCCCGTGGAATGACTAACCTTCCATGCGCGCACTGAAAAGGGAATGCAGTCTCGGCAAGTTGGGACATCAATCTTTCACATTGTTCAAGTGACAAAGTGTCGTTGAACATGATGGCACCTTCAGCGGCGTCAGTGGAAGTCAGTTACCATCGATGAACGCGAACCTCTGCAAGCCCTTGAATTCACGATCTCGAGCAAACTCCTTGGGCACCAACGAAGCGCCTTGTGCCATGCAGCGCCATCTTGATCCGCACCGAGCATCTCGGATCCGGCTGGTATTACATCACTGGTCTCGAATTCTGTCGCATAGTCTCTGAGGAAATGTCGGAGCTCATCACCCACGAGAATCTGGTACATGGATGAACATCGTTTATCACAAAGTGCATCTTCTCGCACCTTCTCACCGGCCACCTTTGGTATACTGTGCACCAGGACTTGTTCATACGAATCCGGGACGGTGTTTTGGTCACGGCTCTCAGATTCCGGCCAGCTCAAATCAAAGCCCCATCGTCTCAATATGCACTTGGTGTCGCGGTTGAGAATAGATGCCTCTCTTCGGCTGAGAAGAACAGGACGTGGCGGGTTTAGCTCAGCAAGGAATGCGCTCTGACTCCCGCTATTTTCGGGACAAAGGAAGTGGTGACACAGGGTCTTCAAAAAACCCTCGACACGCACTCGTTCAGAGGCGGCATGTTGATCAACGAGAACCAGCATGCGTTTTGGGAGGTCGGATGTTTGGCTGCTACTTTCTCCGATAAAATCGAGTACACAAACGATAAACTTCCTGTCCAGTTGATTTATCACCTTCATACGGGAGAGATCACCCCGCTTGAGGCCCCATGTGGAAGTTTCGTCAAAGGTGAAGGCGAGTGAGCCACTGAAATATGTGGCACCTGCCGCAGATGCGATATGTTCGGAGGAGAGAACAGTTGGAAGTCGTTGAGAGACGGCAGGTATTGGTTCCTCTTTAATGAAATACGCGCAGTTGTCCTTAAATCAGTGAGTTTTGGGACACTGTCTCTGCGCATCCAGCACCCACTTTTAGAGCATCGAGAATCCATTGCGGAGCTTGCCCTTCATTGCTTCCAGAATTGGCAGAATCGATGGTTCTTCTCGCGATGTTCATAGTTTGCGCATTGTCCTCCCCGACACTGGGCCATACTGAGGTACGGGGATACGAGTGGCCCGTCTTCTTATCGATCAAAAATGTGGCGCCGGAGGTGGGGTCCGTCCACACAATGTCATTTTCGTCGTCGTCGTCACGATCCTGAAAGGAGAATGAGATTAAAGCTAAGAATGCCGAGACACAGTTGTCACTAACGGGGTGCACGTGTAACTGTAGCGCGTTGTCTCGTTTGTCGATAATGGCCTGCACCTGGGATGGCGCTCTAGCTGTCGAAGGCGTCGAT
Source organism: Lactifluus pinguis (assembly GCA_003313945.1). Taxonomy (NCBI): domain Eukaryota; kingdom Fungi; phylum Basidiomycota; class Agaricomycetes; order Russulales; family Russulaceae; genus Lactifluus; species Lactifluus pinguis. Next base: position 16,082 of record QLPA01000197.1, read on the forward strand.
ATTGAGGCAGGTGATCCAGATCTATCAATAGACAGCTCCTCCCTGGCAAACACCTTCCGCTTTTTTTGCCGCGTGGCCCTGTCTTCGTTATCCACAAGGAATCTGTGACGAAGTAGGAATGTGTGAATGACAGAGTTAACGAAATCCGTGACGGCGTCTTCATTCTAAAATGTCTTTTAACCACGGGCAAAATCTTTACAGTCGATGTAAACTCACGGAAACATGTATCATTGACTTTCCCGGCTCTAAACAATTATCAATATCTGGTGGAGGGATTGACAGGCTAAAGACGAATATAGGCATTGCGTCAGGTCTGTGGGAAGAACGCCGAGTATCTGCAAGGAACATTTAGCAGATTCTAAACGATGAGAATAACCTCACTAACGTCGACGAGAATAGTCGACCATGTTGGGGCATGGAATCTACATTCTAGCAGTCACTAACGTGTTCCAAGATAGTGCACTAGATTCGCACTCGCTTCGAGAATTCGCTATTAGAGAAAGCATGGTCGACGGTGTGATGCAGATGATGGGATGAAGAGAGTGGGTGGTGGTTGACATCTGGCCAGGACGTCAAAAAAGACCATGGGTATTGAACAAGGAAAGCTGACAGATGTATTGATGAATCTATTCATGGGATCCCAATCAGGTTCAAGTGGGCACTAACGTCCAGGGAACACCTTCCTTGGTATACGCTCCTCTGAGACTAATAAAGCCTTCGAGCTTCATTGAGCCTGAAGACACGGCGATCTCATCTACGTCCTAAGCGAAATTTAACCAAAGATACATACAAGCTATGGGATATGCGCACGCACCTCGGCAAGTGTTTTACCATGGATATGACGAAAGGCAGACACGATGGACGAGGTCTAGTAGGTTTCAGGTGAGTAGAACCAAAGATTGGGTGTTGATTTCAGGACCTTCGGAATGTTCAACACTCGGTCGTTATGCAACCCGGCTTCAGATAGCGGCCGCATGGCACTGACGGTGAATGACACCCCAGGGAATACCAATGCCAAGGTTTCTATGTCTCTGCAAATGATCTCCATCGTTTTCGACGGGCGGGAATGAGTGGTGCGTCGAATTGGTAACTACATAAACAATTAAAACGCCTCCTAGCAAGAGCCACGAATTCTGACATATACATACATTATGAAATATATCTCGAAGATAAACAACCGTTCCCGGACGTTCCAATCTCCAGCGAGCAGATGGTCCATTGTACAGACAGCGGCCGCTCTGCTAAACGTCAAACAACACGAGCAGAAAGGACAGTAGAGAGGCATGCACCTTGGTTATGACAGACCAGGTCTCCTGAGAGATGGACGTTCGGGAAGAGATTTCCAGACATGACACATCAGCCGCTGATGCCAGCGCTGCGCAATTCTTATAGAACATGATTGAGAGTCGAGCATGTGCACTATACCTTCTCCTCTGAATCCAAATGTGGATACTTCAACCAGGGAGCCTAGACTATAGGCCTTGGATGTGTCTGGAATAGCTGGTCTAGATGGAGGCGATAGCCAATAAATGAGGGACGTACTATACCTCCCAGCTTCATAGCTCTTGGAAAGTACATCTAGACCACCTCTTGGGATACCATGGCCATCATCTTTGACCCAGCATTCCCATTCTTGACAGTCAATCCCGATGTCAAGGTGGGATGCTGAGGCGTCAAGGGCATTTTGGACAAGTTCAGACAGAACTTGAGGCAGTGAAGTCAAAATTTGTGCCGAGCGAAGCCTTGTGCGGACTGGGTCGGAAAGTGTTTTCAACGAAGTCATCGACGGTTCCCTTACGTCAGCGCCCGTTCTCTCTTTGGGCGACCATGGTCAGAGTCTCTCGTATGGTAGCGCCAGTATTAACTCATCCTTCCACAGGCAATCTGCCAATTCTTTCTCCGCGGTACATGCAAGTTTGGCGATCAATGTCGTAATGAACATCCCCAGAACCCACAAGGAAATCGGCCGTCTCAGGCTTCCTTCGGCGGTGAGCTTTTTCGTTGAAGTGTTGCACACATACTCATTTACCAATATTAGGTTCGACATGGACACCTTCTAACATCCCAAAGACTATTCCATATAGGCACGAGACAAGTTCGTTCCGATCACATCTAGTTGTCTGACGCCTAGTCTCATAGCCTTGAAACCATGGCCAAGGACTTCGATGTCAAAGGAGATAAACCGTCATGGCCACTGTCATCCTATGGACCTGCGAAACACGAGAAGAATCTTCTGCCATCACTCGACGAATCATTCGAAGAGCTTCGTATTAAAGCAGTCACTGCCGTGCGAAATGGCAATATTAATGAATATGTGCGTTGCTGCCGATACATCACTCCAACGATTCCTTGATCATATAGGAGAAAGATTCAATATGAACAAAATGCTTTCGCGAATTCCGAAAAAGTCTTCGCTACTGTTCGCAATGATACAAAAAGTGCCTTCGAAGCCGCGAAGCGACAAAGCCTTGGAACCGACGCAGCCAGTGGTCTGTCTGTGTTTCCGAGATCGGGTTCAGGTTCTGTATTCCCTGCTGGAGATGCTTCGGGTTTCGGACAGCCCCCAACCTTCGGCGTGCAGAGCTCTAATACGACGTCGGCGTTTGGCCAGCCACATGTAACTTCAACATTTAGGACACCTGCTTTCGGAGCCCCTGCTTTCGGTCAAACCCCTTCTGCATCTGGTCAGCCTGCTGTCGCCAAGCCTAGCTTCGGTGGCGCGGGTGCAAACAGCGGAGGATTCTCTGCATTTGCTGGACCTGTGCCATCCGCATTCGCAACCGCTGCGACTACAAACTCCGCTGGGCCAGTCTTTGGACAGTCTGCGTTCAGTGGCTCCGGGGGCGATGTGCAGCCCGCTCAACCAGCATTCGGCGCCCTGAATTCTACTCCGACCAGTTCAGCGTTTGGGAGACCTAGCGCCTTCGGCTCAACGTCGGGAGCTGCATTTGGGCAGCCGTCCCCCTTCGGCGCCACCAACAACACAGCCTCCGCTTTTGGGCAGCCCACTTCGGCACCTGCTTCAGTATTTGGCCAAGCACCCATAACATCCTCCAGTTCGCCGACTGCGCCGACATTTGGTCAGTCGACGTCAGCATTTGGCCAGCCTACTCCTCCCACCTCCGCTTTCGGTCGACCAGTTGCAACTACTGCTTTTGGTCAACCAACCACACAAACGTCCGCTTTCGGCTCTCCCATGACACCTCACGGGTCAGCCTTTAATCAATCTGTATCGCCAAGTGGGTCCACAATTGTACCAAAGTCTCAAGCAAAGTCTGCTCCCCCTGATTTTGCAAACATGAAGCCAACGTACAAGCCAGGTTTAGATCCGTACGATGCATTGTTGCCAGCAAACTATTCCTCGCTGTTACCGGACGACGTTCGCGCTGCCTTTGCAGCATCACGATTCTCCTGGGATAATGTGCCTGATTGGATCCCGCCCCTGGATATGCGATAGAACACGCTTATGATCGTCATCAGTTCCCGAATATATATTTCCGGAATCACCTGAGCTCACATACACATTGTACCAACAATATATATAACACTCTGCATTGGATTCTGTACTGTACGAGGTACATTCAATGTTTGTAGTAGGAGCCCGGGTGGCCAGCGCAAAATTCCAATTCTGCTTCGAGACATGAACACTTCCCGCATCCTCGATGTCTGCATCAACTGCCTCTTCTTTCTTGTGGCAAAATGAGATTCACCTGAGCGGCTATAATGCCGCCGGACTTAACCAAGGGGGGAAGGAACGGGATATTCTCACGTCACGTGTCCAAGATCGGCCGCAAATACCAAGGCATACGAACTGTGTGGAGGTAAGAGTTATGGAAAATCAGCATCGCTACGGATGCAAAGACAAGGACATCATATCCACCCTACTAAGAACAGGGTTGGGAACTTGGAGTGAGTCTGTTGACGACAGGAGACTTGAAAAGGGTAAAGTTAGTAATACAAGCGAAGACGCCGCAAAATTTCCAAGGCATCAGAAAGAAGTTACCACTAACGACCTGCATTTATTTTCGCAGTGATGAAAATCAGTGTTTTTGGGCATGAGTCCCATTACTTGGCACCTAACAGTGTCGACTAGGCGGAACGAGCAAAACTGCGCAGGAATAGACTCCAAGGTTACCACCCTGAGGTTTACCTTCGTTATGTGTATTAACAGGTCGAGAAAACTCGGTGATAAGTACAGCATGTATGAAGCTTTACATGCAGGAAGGTCCTAATATTAGAATTAGGGGTGTTCCAGCCCAGCTTGGCCTAGCACTCAAGGCAGCTCTGGCTTCACAAAATGATGTGCCAGGCCACTTCAGATAGCGGTAAGATAAAGGTGGGGGAACAAGCAAATAATGGCAGAACAAGCACATGTCAAGCCAACTAGTTGACAGACTTGTTGGACTGGGAATCATGTTCCATGGGGACAGCAGTAGAATCTCCATCACTACCGTCGTCATCATCTGTCTCTCCCGCGTCCTGCGTCTGCAAGGGAGGCTGCCCCGGCACTCGCTGGAAAAAACTTAAGTGTGTGATTATGGGAAGCGTCCGAACTTACTCGGAAGATAAATTTGCAAACCAAAAAGCCGCCGTCATTTAGACCTTTTTCCATCCATGCCTGAAATCCTCATGAAGAAGGACACGACTGGCGAGTACAGAACCTCACCTTCTCAACCTTATAGAGGCCGTCATATCGGTATCTGTAACCTAGTTAGTCAGCAACCCTAGTACGCGCAAAGGAGGGAAGTCGCACCCTTCCGACGGAGCGTATGGTGAATGTAGCTTGTATCCACGAATTACCCGGACCGGTTTCTTAGTCTCCGACGAGATCTATGGTGAAAAATAAGGGTGAAGATGAATAACAATCAAGAATATCACCTTCAGCGCTTTGTTAAACGGATTTTCGAAGCTCTGATCTGTGCTCTGGGGCGCCGTCCGCAGCTGAAAATAGAGAGCAAACATTTCAGATTTCAACGTCTCATTGAAGTGACAGGAACTAACATTCTTAGGATTTGCTTTGGTTCCCTTCAGAGCTCGTCCGCCTAAAAAAAAAAATCAGTGGGTGCGTTTGACCACGGAGTTTGGGCTTTACCGGATCCGGTAAACGTACTAGACGAGCGTTAGACAGGATATTTTCTTACAATAAGCACTTACAAGCACTCTCCCATGTCCACGTCGTCTTCATACCCCCCGGAAAGAGCAACAGAATAGGCCCCTTGAGGTGAGCCAGATATTCCTGCAACCCATGGGCTGGTATAACATCTCAGATAATCAGGTATAGTTTCTGAGACCGCGACGTACGCATG
>QLPA01000200.1:0-31561 GCA_003313945.1 Lactifluus pinguis
GGAAAGTACCGAAGATGCATTCATGGTCAGCGCTGTCATAGTAGGTCGATCGTTATTGCTTTCGGACCTTAATTTCCATTTGCCGACCCAAATTCTCGCTTCTTGCACTCAGTTTCACTTCCTTACTTTCGGCATTGGCACCTTGATCAACCAGGGTCCGTTAGACCCATTTGATCTCCAATCCGACCTTGACTACGCCCGCCGTGTACTCGACAATGCGCAGGACCAACGTAACCGAATGCTCAATGAGATTTCTAATTTACGCAACGAGGAGCAGAGACTACAACAACATTTGAAGGAGGGACAGCAGCTAGCGGACGAGTTACCCCTGCTGTCCGACACCGCGGCGACGACCGAGTCTCGTTGTATCAGGATCCAGTCTGATTTCGGAACGCTCAAGGATGCGGCCTCCCGGCTAGTCTCGCAGGTCAATAGGGTTGTGGGCGACATCGACGTTGTTGAGCAGATGGCGTATAAAAAGAAGGAATTCGCATTGCTGTTGCTGGGGCTATGTGGTGACGCGTTGGTCGATTTAAGGCTTGTAGAGAGGGTTCAGAAGGTTAAGGATGAACTTGTGGAGGGATATGATGGGTCGAGGATGCCGAAAGAGATAGAGGAGGCGTGGAATGAGCTCGAGTGGAAGATAGCGCTGAGTCAAGCTCAGTTTACGGTTTTCGACTGCTGTGGACTAGCGATCGATATCGCGGTCACCCTTTTACGATGGGGACAATACGTTGTATATTTTCTTTCACGCTCTTGGTTGTGGCTTCGCTCCAGTACGCTCATCGTCGGCACATGATCCTACTAGTATGTTTGCTGGATATTTTCTTTTCCCGTTGTCTGGACAAGGACTAGCACTGGGGCGTAAGCTTAAAGTTTGATCAATTTGATCCTGAGTTACTTTTCATTTTTATCGCCACCGCAGCTTTCAAGTTCCTTTTTGATTCTTTACATAACACAGCATCGCCGTCCGGTCGTTGTGGCATCGCTGCCAACCGTACCATATACGGTTACTATGAGATACGGTATGTATACACGTGTGCTCCGTGCGGCGTACCATAAGCCTGTGCTGCTGAAGCTGAGGAACAGACAGAAAAGACAGAAGCCAGAAACGGAGAAGGGATGAAATACGTAGCGATAGTTTATTATAAAAGGCGAAGCGTTCAACCGGAACATTTTTTGCGTTTTTGGTGACGATTTTGCAATTTTTTTTTGGTGTTTTTATGAATTTTGCACTTTTTCTTGACGATTTATGTTAAACCGAGATGGGAAAAGGGTTAGCAGAGCAAAAAAAAGACGCCCGAGAGAAAATGGAAACGGAGCAAGGCAAGCGGGAATTCCACCGCCCGGCACGGAGATCTCCGCCGCGACTCAGAGACCAACGCGACGAGCAAGCGGCACTTGTGGCCCACCCCACATCGTCGCCGCGACACGACGACATGAAGCAGGTTTACACAGTGGAGAAAGGGGGAGAAATGGGGAAAAAAAGAAGAAAATGAGGGACGCAGCTACAATCGTAAGCCTCGGCTTACAATAGACGACGGGGTGGACGCGGATTCATCATGAGAAACGCGAGCGGCGGATTGCGGGGCCGGTGGCCAATGTACGGCCAACGACCGCTCGAGCGTATCGACCCGTCGACTTGCGGCTGCAGTAGTTTGTTCGGCCTGACGAACGCACTCTAGACGATGTGCCTTTGCAAGACGCCTACCGGTACGCAGCATGGAGCGAAGTCTACGCATGGTCAGTTGGGCCGCAAAATCCTTCGGATAGTAGCGCGCTAAGTCTTCGTCATGCATCTTGCAACGTCTGTTGAGTTCTGGAACGTCGAGCATCTCGTCATTGCTCGTCCCGGGGTGATGCACGTCGATCCACAAGTCCCACGGATACGGATCGTGGATGATGATCTCGGGAACATCCAGCGTCGACGTTTTCTCACCCTTGGCAGCATCCGCGCGCTTTGGCGCCGCCGCAAGCCGGAAACGGTCGCGGGTCTCCACTTCCGCCGCTGCCACTGGGGAAACGGCAGACAACAGACGAGGTTGAGTATGCACAGGAGCACACTTTCGGGGGAGAGCAGAGGCATTTTTAAGTTGGGGAGTTTGTATTTTGTTAGCCTGAGCCGCTGAGGCCGGTTTCGCCCTCGCCGAATTGGTGAGGATGGTGATGGGCGGAGTCGGCTTGCGAACGGGCAACAAACTGGTGGGTCGCTTCGCTGGCGGCAATGGTCCGCTGGAGCGGATAATCACTGTGGTGAGAATATTTCGTCAGCACACAGCTGCGGTTTGTGGAGATTGATTGAGGATAGTGCTGTGACTGACCATTTCCCAACAACGGATTGCGCCTCGTTTGCGCGCCACCACCGGCACGGGTCAAGGCAATCGAGCCTCTGGAAGACGGGAATGGAACAGGAGACATATTAAAATGAACAAGGCAAATTTCTGAGAGAAAAGACAGCAGAAGTGTTGCTAGTACGATCCGTCTGGAGCCCAGCTTTTAGGCTAACAACAACTTGAACTGGGCCGCAGTCTGGGCGGTTATGAAATTTGTCCGGTCCAGTGTTCTGCCAGAGAGATTAACGACAAAAAAATAAGATTCCTCTCAAAAAGGAGTCAGTAAGTAAATCAACTTGCATTCGAATGCAAGGCGTCTCCATAAGTTGAGTGAGCTGAGTAACTAGCAAGAGTTCCACTAAGGGCCAGTGGCCGAAATATCTTAGTCAGCAAACCCCACATCCACTGGCACGTCTGCCACTACGTAGCCCACTGCCACTACCCTAATTATCCCCCCTCGTATGCAATCATTTGGAACGGAGAACGGAGAGGAAGGTGTGCGTGCCCAGGGTGTCTGTTGCCAGTTGTGTACTTCCCACAGAGCTAGTCATCAGGAAACCTGCACAAACCATTTTTGAACTTGCTCAAGCTCGCTCGGTGAGTGAAAAAGGTCTTGAAAAGTGACGAAATTTGAAAAGGAGCCTAGAATTTACCAAAATGTTGCTTTCGACTACATTCTCAAAAAGTAATCAAGTCCAAAAATATCTGAGAGAAATTTCGACGATTGGAGTTCAGAAAAAAAAGAACTGCCTAGTTAGAAAACTCGTTCAAATCAACGCCGGTTCATCGTTCATCATTCAATCGTCGATACTCATGGCAGCTGTCAAGATGATCAATTTCACTGTGTACGGTCGAGGTGAGACGATTTACCGAAGCGGCTCCCTAGGGTAGACGTGGCGCTCCTAGCACTAATACATTCCTCTACGACGGTCTTTGAGACTTCAACGCCGGCGGAGATAGCTTCAAGAGTCTCTGGAGGAGGAGCCTCAATCATTCTAGTTGTTGCCGCCACTTCTTCGATCCTACTGTCTAGCCCAGACATGATCTGTTTCCGTTTCTGTTTAAGAAGATCAGCACACGTCAAGACATACGGATATGGAAAAAACTCACCTCGCGAGAGAGCTCCGCGATCCGATCCGACGCGCCGCGGGACCACGCACTGAGTGCTTCAACCTTACGCGTCATCGTGACGGGGTCCTCAGTCGTGATCGACAGTTCATCGCAAAGTTTGAGGCCGGGGAAGATGTTCTGTTGGGAAAGTTGCACCCACATCCGACCGATTTCGCCGAAGACGCTGAAATATGCGCGCAGTGTTACAGTTGCGTTGTATATCATCTTTTATGCTCTGTGGATATAAACTAAGTGTTGCGTTAGGATAAACACATACCGAACGCTGGAGATCCGTGAGCGTGTAGTTGCCAACCCTGAGATCCTCGTGCGGGTCCGTTCCGTCGGCCGCAACGACCTCTTTCAGGGTTATCAAGAAGGGTTCCACATGGGATTCCACGACGGAGTCGATAGTGATGTACATAGTCTGGAAGAAGCGGACGAGATTCGAAATTTGCTCCTTCAAGTTGACGATCAGTTTGATGCATTCGATCAGAATACCTTTGATTTCGGTCTATACCAGGAGTACACAGTTCAGCTCACTGTTCTGTTTGCCTGATTAAGAGGTCTCACCAATGTAAGATTCGACTGTGTGAGACGATTCAGGTTGCCTTGCATCTGAGCCAGCTGCTTCTGTTGTTCCAAAAGCGTGCTTGTAGCCTTGAGATAGTTATCTTGCGCACTAGTTAGCATTTGTTGTGTTGTCGTTAGTCGATTTTTCGCGGATTCTAGAATGGCTTTCGCTTGCGTGGTCTTAGCGTTGATCTGAGCAGTCTGGACGACGGGGTCAGCCATGAGTGGGATACCGTGCGGCGCCGTTCCAGGAATCGTCCTGGCCGTAGCTAAGAGTATATTTGCTTTCGCGTAGCACTTGGCGAAATCTGCTTTCCATTTCTTGACTTTTTTAGAGTTCTTCGCAGGATACGAGGTTGATGCGTTGGCAGAGTTGTCGACTTCAAGAGCGATCTCGGAAGCGATCTATCGACGTTTCTACTAGATGTGATAATATGAGGCGAAATGATTATGCACCTGTTCACAAGTCTTGAGAATGTTGATCAAGTCTGTGCTAGGTTCCTCCTGGGTCGCGATGGGGATGAAACGCTCTCTTGTGTATTTCAACATGGCGAGTAAGAACTTGATGCTTGATTTACCGCTCTTCCTCTTTCCGTCGCCACGAGCTGTTTCCCAGTTGATGTTTCCATTGCTGTCCTTCCCGGAGACGATCACATTCATGGTGGCGAGGTAGGTGTCGACCTTGATGACTGTGGCGTACGCAGGGTCTTGGGTAGCCGGGGCCGAGGTAGGGTGAGTCGTATTCGAAGTAGCCATTGTATCGTTGGTAGCTTGTGCGTTTGCGCCATTTTCTCCACGAAATATCTCTTTGAACATTGAAATGGGGTGAAAGGCCAGCATCGCGGGAACAACCTGGTTAATCGTCGTGGTCACGGCGCTCGCAATTTCTAGTACAACTTGCTGCCCGATCAAATCCCATCTTCACGTCATCATCAGCTTCAATGTGAGTCTATTATGATTTACACATACCCATGGGGAAATTCATCAGATGCCTTTTTGAATGCCTCAGTGGCTATGTCGACGTCCTTTCTCATGAGATCTCGAGCTTTCTTGGCCTCATCGATGAAGGATTGATGGTTATCGAGCTGAGCCTCCGAAACGGCAAGGGAGTTGGTGTTGGAAAGGAGCTGATCGCTGGTGTTCTGCTCCTCCTCGACGCAAGCGTCGTTCATTTCACAGACATAACTTAGCCACAGTTCGAACTTCTTGTCCATAGCCTGTGCAGATGTGAGGCATTTCTGAGCGCCTTTTTTCAGGGTGTCGAGCTGAGGTTTCAGCGATTTCTTGGCGGTAGCTGGATCGCTGAGGCACAGGATAACGTCGTTGATCTTGAAGGGAAATTTAAAATCTCGCTCCAGGACCGCATCAATAACCACTCACCTTTCCATTAATGACTTGAGAAGTCAATTGAATCGTTCCCATTCCCTTCTCCGCCTCAAGGAAGGCAAAACGACCTAAATTGCCACATTCTGTGAGATTGGCCTGGATCGAAGAATATCTACAAGGGAACTATCAGTATACGAAAATGACCAAGATCCAGACCCTACCTTAAATGCTGGAACTGCCCGCCCGCTCTTGGTTCGAGCTTGACAACCGCCCTGGGAGAAGAGCTAGCGACGAAACAAGCACCCATGCACCTAATGGCGGTAGGAGCAGACTGAAGCAGCTCCTCCCAATTCATTTGAAACATGAGGGACTGCTTCATCTCACTGACGACCAAGCTTGTCACGTTCGATGCCATATCGTGGTTTTCCTGCGCTTTCAAGATAACTTGAAGATCGTTTTCATCGGAAGGCATTTCAGCGAGTACGACGGACGGCAGTAGTATGTGGGTTGTAATCAATAAGGGATGGATGGTGGCAGTGCACCGTTCCCGAGACCGTAGTAACGTGTACAGCGCTTGGATCACTAGTCTCGTGAGCCATCACTTCTCCTGATACTCAGCCTCAATATTGCCCAACAAGGCTGAAATAAAGGTGGGTCATCAGCTGCCAGTGAGCTTTAACCTTAGCTCGTCGTGACCGCCCACTCAAAAAAAATTTCTTTTGATTTTTCCAATTTCTTCCAAAGAGCCGAACATGCGGTCGAAATGATACTGCAGAGTATGTGAAAACAAGGCTCCGAGCTCCATCAGGAACCACTACTATGCCTAGGAAGTTGTTAGCAAATCGTTCAAGTCAAATCCAAGTTATATCATTCGACACAATCACTGGTGCTTGCCCAGCCAGAACTTGCACGCGCAAAGCTTAAGATCAGTTTACCATTGTCATTTTTGAAGATGGTCGGGGTTGGAACTTGCGTCAATCACGTTGGTACTTCACTAGGGTGATTCTCAGGCTATGCTCATGAGAATATAAGGTCGGTGAACACCCTCGCAGCACCTTATTCACGATCAAAACTAGCCCCGTGGTGGTTGGACAAAGTCGCCGTGTCATTCGCAGTAGGCCGCAGTACATGCTGTGAGGTCCTTCAACGCAGGCCACTTCAGGTTGGCCTAGTACTCTTTTCAATCTACTTACATTTTATAGATCGCGATTTAAACAAATCTGAGTAGACTAATGTCTCTTCAATATGTCTAGTAGTATACGAAATAATTTCTAAGATTCCACGTTAAGAGATGAGGGTTATGGGAACTTGGGAAGTGAGAAAGCAGGATCGTTTCATATCTAGGCCATCGATAGCAGTGTGGAAGAACTTGAAATGGGTCGCGAAATACATGATATTCAAACTCCCAGTGGACCGTCAAACTCCCCAGCAACAGCACGCTGGTTACACGCGACTTCATTCGCCAGCAAGCGACGCAGGAAATGCACGAGGCCTGGAACGCCACCGCAGCTACCACGTCGGCCGCAAGTACATCTACCTCACGGAGCACAAGTTCTACGATCGCAACGAGCAACCCTTGCCTGAAGCGCCCTGACTGCCCAACGGCCACGTGCACTGTTGTCCTAGGAACACGACATAGACGCGTTCTCAAACACGCACAGGAGTATTTCCGAAGTCAAGTCATCCTATCCAAGCTGAAACCTCTTAACCCGCTTCATAGCCTCTTTACGACGACCACAAGATTCGTATTTCGCACAGTGAATATCAAGACACTTCCACCATAATAGGCCATGGCTGAGCTTAACCAGGCGATCAGCATCAGAACCTCGTCCACCTGCCCAAACGCCGGAGCAATCAGGAGGTACCTAACGAGGTTGAATGTCGAATTACGAGGCATCTCTCTAAAATTAGATGAAGCAGCTAGAAGCAACGTGTCCGAAACAATCGATAAACTCGAGGTCGGCCTAGAAAGACTCTATGAACTCGCCGTATTCGTCCGCGGGGACTACGACAATCGTGAACCCGATGACATTTCAAAGGGATACTTGTTTCATCAGCTACGTCAGGAATTTGAGAAGGCTGAGGCTCGAGCATACCGAGGACTGAAAGAAATTGGAGATTTACATAACCAGGTACTAATCAGTTAACTAACTCAGCCAACAATCCTTTATGTGCTAATCCTCTTCCAGGTCATGGAAATACAGTCGATGGAGATTACACCATTCAAGAACGCAATGTCGCTTATGACCCAGAATATCCGTGACGAGCTCGTTATTACCTTATTTAAGATCAGCTCGACTCAACAATCTATTCAAACTTTTAACCAGAGCATACGTCAACAGGAGGAGGCAATCCAAACTTTGGAATCCAACATCGAAAGTACTCAAACTGCATTGGTGATCACTACTATCGCGGTAGGTCGATCGTTATTGCTTTCGGTCGTTATTTTCCATTTGCCGACCCAATTTCTCGCCTCTTGCACTCAGCTTGGCATCCTTACTTTGGGCATTGGCCCCTTGATCAACCGGAACCCACTTGGCCTCCGATCCGACCTTGACTCCGCCCGCTGTGCGCGCAACAACGCGCAGAACCAACGTGACCGAATGCTCAATGAGATTTCTAATTTACGCAGCGAAGAGCAGAGACTACAACAACGTTTGAAGGAGGGACAGCAGCTAGCGGACGAGTTACCCCTGCTGTCCGACACCGCGGTGTCGATCCAGTCTCGTTGTATCAGGATCCAGTCTGATTTCGGAACGCTCAAGGATGCGGCATCCCGGCTAGTCTCGCAGGTCAATAGGGTTGTGGGTGGCATCGACGTCGTTGAGCTGGCGTATACAAAGAAGGAATTCGCATTGCTGTTGCCGAGGCTATGTGGTGACGCGTTGGTCGATTCAAGGCTTGTAAAGAGGGTTCAGAAGGTTAAGAATGAACTAGTGAAGGGATATGGGTCGAGCATGCCGAAAGAGATCGAGGAGGCGTGGAATGAGCTCGAGGGGAAGATGGTGCGGAGTCAAGCTCGGATTACGGGTTTCTAGACTAGCGATCGATATCCTCAGGCTCGCGGTCACCCTTACGATGTTAACATAACGTTGTAGTTTTTCTTTCATGCTCTTGGTTGCGGCCTCGCTCCAGTACGCTCATCGTCGGCACATCATCCTATGTTTGCTATATATTTTCTTTGCTCGTTGTCTGGACAAGAACTAGCACTGGGGCGTAAGCTTAAAGTTTTGATCAATTTGATCCTGAGTTCCTTTTAATTTTTCATCGCCACCGCCCAGCTTTCCGTTTTTACTGGATGCGGCCAGCATCTTTACCAACACGTCCAACGCCACGTGCGGTCCATTGAGTGCTGCACTAAAGGGGTTACAATCTTTGTATACGTGTTGCCGTCCGGTGGCATGTGGTTATTGAATTTTGTCATGGGCGAGGAAGGCTCAGTTGTCATCGCCATCTCGAAAAGTGGGGAGAGGAGGTTTCACAGCTGCTTCGTCGTGCGTCGGTGTCATCCTTCCCCTTGAAGTTGAGGTGGTACGGAAACGGTGTAGTTGATGGCACATGCTGAGCGTTGTCATCGTTGCCCCGGCCATCTGAATGGGAAATGGACGTCCGGCACCTTATTAATGCGTACTTTGGTGGAAAACATTGGCACGATCACAGTTATCAGCTTGAGAATGCTCAACACTCTTCTTTTTCTATTGGGGTGCCACAATGATGACAATGATGTTTGCGTCACTAGCACCATTGTGTCGCAAACAACCTCCCGTTTTCTGCGAGGCAGCTGGGATGGCCATGGTGGTCAAGCCAAAGCCGTCGCTGCAGCCCTGAAGGGAAGGCGGGGTATCACGTATGCGGTATGCCGTGAATGCTGTGTTTGTCGTGACTGCACCCTGATCCTTAACCTTAACCTAATGCCGCACAGACCAGACGCTGATGTCTGTTGCTGTGACCCTCCCCATTCCTATCTCACCTATTTCTATCCACTTTTCCACTCCCCCCACTCCCTTCTGGCACTGGTGCCTATTGTTTCACTAGCACCGGAAGGGAAAGGAGGACATGAAAGTATGGATAAGAATATGCAGGATAGGAAAGGGGAGACCCGGGAGAGAAAGGGTGTTCCTATAGTGATGACGCACCATGTACTGAGGCACCCGGAATCTGACCAAGCCTCTCTAACGCACTCCATGTCCAGTCGACGTCTGAATGGAAACGGGTATTGCGCAACAAAAGCCACACCAAGGCACGCAAACAAGAGTGACAGAAATCAAGCCAAATCGAACAAGCAGTCCAGACAAAATGGCCCAGAGTCAAGTCCAAGCTGAGCGCCCGCAGGCAGAAAGACAAGGAGAGTCCAGACTTCAGAGTCACCCAGACGGTCTTAGTCTTGAGCGCGCTATGTACATTGATGGGACTTGAGGCAAGACGTGCGTCCACGTCAATGCCGTGACCTAATTGGATGCGCCTAAATGATAAGTGGAGACAAATCCGGAGAGACGAAGGGCGAAAAAAAAAGTCCCCTGCTTTACGGAGGGGCATTGTTCTGCACGACGACAAGCTCTCTAGTACGGGAATCAATGAGAGAGTCAAACACGAGTTGAAGACACGCCGCGAGCGTCTGAAACACGGAACACCAAAGGAAGAAGATTATTTCCTGAACCAAGACGCGCGGGCACCGTTGTCCGTGCTCGTACAAGGATGTACCCGCGCTGACGGAAGCAAGAAACGGAGAAGGAATAGAACACGTAACAATAGTTTAAAAGGTTAACATTGGAACAATTTTGCATTTTTGGACGATTTATACTTCCGCCAATTTGCGCGGGAAACTTTTGCGATTATTCTTGGCGCCCCGCCAGACGAGAATAGAGATGGGAAAAGGCTCAGCAAAACAAAACAAAAAGCTGGGAGAAAATGGAAAAAACAAAAAGACGGAACAGAGCAAGGCAAATAGGGATCCGCCGCCCGGCACGCAGATCTCCGCCGCGACTCAGAGACCCACGCGACGAGAAGGCGGCACTGTGGCCCACCCCACATCATCGCCGCGACTCGACGACATGAAGCAGGTTACACAGTGGAGAAAGGGGGGAAAGGGGGAAAAGAAGAAAGGAGGGACGCAGCTACAATTGTAGGCCTGGCCTCAAGCCCGCCATGTACGGCCGTGCGTCGATTACGCTCCATGCTGCAGGCGTCTCGCAATGCTCTCCAAGCTACTGTATCCGCCCGTCGGATTGACACACCGGCGCCACCCATGTGCTGCTCGAGCTTCTCTCCGTGAATCCATACCCTCATCATCTGTTGCACAAATGCGAGAGGGTTTGAGCAAGACGTGCGTCCACGTCAATTCCGTGACCTAATCCGAAGCATCTAAATGATAAGTGGAGACGAATATGGTGTGACAAAGGGTGAAAGAAAACCCCCCCGGTATACGAGGAGGGTTGTTCTGCGATCACTAGACAAACCCTGTAGTACGCGAGTCAGCGAAGGAGCCAAAGACAAATGGAAGACGAACGGAGAGTAACTGGATGAGCACGGAGCACCGAAAGTCGGATTCCTCGGCCAAGCCGCGCACCAGTGATGGTGATGCCCGTACTCCTACAAAAACGTCTACCGAGCTGAAGAGCAGACAGAAAGGACAAAGGCCAGAAACGGAGAAGGGATGAAACACGCAGCGATATATTATAAAAGGCGAAGCAATCAGACCCGAACAATGTTTGTGTTTTTTGGGGACGATTTTGCTATTTTTTTTTTCGGCGGGCTACTTGTTGCCGTTTTTATATGAATTTTGCTATTTTTTTGGACGATTTATGTTGGGAAAAGAGCTCAGCAGAACAAAAAAAAACAAGACGCCGGAGAGAAAATGGAAACGGAGCAAGGGCAAACGGGAATTCCACCGCCCGGCACGTAGATCTCCGCCGCGACTCAGAGACCCACGCGACGAGCAAGTGGCACTTGTGGCCTACCCCACATCGTCGCCGCGACACGACAACATGAAGCAGGTTTACACAATGGAGAAAGGGGGGGAAATGGGGAAAAAAAGAAGAAAATGAGGGACGCAGCTACAATCGTAAGCCTCGGCTTACAATAGACGACGGGGTGGACGCGGATTCACGATGACTCGGAGAAGCGCGAGTGGCGGATTGCGGGGCCGGTGGCCAATGTACGGCCAACGACCGCTCGGGCGTGTCGATTCGCCTACTACTGGCGGCTGCGGTATTTTGTTCTGCCTGACGAACGCACTCGAGACGATGAGCTTTTGCAAGACGTCTGCCGGTACGCAGCATGGAGCGAAGTCTACGCATGGTCAGCTGCGCCGCGAAATCCTTCGGATAGTAGCGCGCTAGGTCCTCGTCATGCAACTTGCAACGTCTGTTGAGTTCTGGAACGTCTAGCATCTCGCCATTGGTCGTCCCGCCGGGGTGATGTACATCGATCCACAAATCCCACGGATACGGATCGTGGATGATGATCTCGGGAAGATCTAGCGGCGTCGACTTTTTTTTCTCACTCTTGACAGGTGCCGCAAGCCGGAAACGATTGTGGGTCTCCACTTCCGTCGCTGCCACTGGGGAAACGGCAGACAACCGACGAGGTTGAGTAGTAGGCACAGGGACGGCGCGCTTTCGGGGGAGAGCAGAGGCATTTTCAGGTTGGGGATGGGGAGTTTGTGCTTTCTCTTTCTTAGACTGAGCCGCTGAGGCCAGTTGCGCCCTCGCCGGATTGGTGAGGATGGTAATGGGCGGAGTCGGCTTGCCACTAGTAGTGCGCACGGGCAACAAACTGGTCGGTCGCTTCGCTGGCGACACAAACGGTCCGTTGGAGGGGCGGTTACTAGTCACTGTGTAGTGGGGAAGATTTCGTTAGAACAGTCTGGAGGTTGACGTTGACTAAAGTGCAATTGACTGACCCTTTCCCAACAACGAATCGCGCCTCGTTTGAGCACTGGCACCACCACCACCAGCATGCCGGTTCAAAGCAACATACATTGCCGAGCCTTTGGAAGACGAGAAAAGAACAGGAGACATATTAAAAAACGAACAAGGAGAGAGAAGAGAGCAGAAGTGTCGCTTAATACGATCAGTCCTGGAACCGCCAGCTTTAAGCCTACAACAGCCAGGCGGTTTTGAAATCTGTCCGGGCTGGTGTTCTGCCAGGAAGATTAACGAGTAACATTCTTCTCAAAAATGAGACGGTAAGTAAATCAACTTGGATCCGAACGCCATTCGAACGCGATAAGTCTGAGTGAGTGGGCAACTAGTACTACGTCACAGTCAGGCCCTGGGCGGCTGGTGGCGGAAATATCTTAGTCAGCAAACCCGCCTCCACGGGTTTGGTCCCGTTCGTCTACCGCTACGTAGTCCCACTACCTACAGTAATTATCCCCTTTCATATGCAACCATTCAAAAACGGAGGAGAACAGTGAGGAAAGGTGTACATGCACAGGGATCTCCGTTGCTAGTTTTGTACTCCCTACGGAGTTACTTACTATACCGTGACAACATGTTTTCAATTGCATTGCCTGCATCAACTACTACTACTACAGTAGTAGGCCCTCTCTGTTTCATGGAGACGGGAATGAAAAAAAAAAGCCGTTTGAGATTGAACTGCCTCGATGAGCTTGATTGATTAACAGTGGAAACCATAGCAACTAGTAGAAACGCTAACTTGAAAAAAAGCCAATGCAAATCCAAAAGGATACGTGTCAAAGAAGAAAAAAATGCGATACAGGTATCATGATATCAAGAAGCGCTTCTCGAAAGATCATACACATCTCATACAGTACAAGTCCGGGGGGGGGGGCACAGAGCTGTATATAACGCTCACGCCTTTAGCGCGCCGCTCATCTCGTCAGCTGACGATACTTCACCATCACGCTCGCGCTGTCCGAGTCGGGAGGGGTAAATCAATTAGAGAAAAGGATCACTGTCAAAGGGGAAAAACTCACAGTTGAAAAATCGTCAAGGCAGATTTCGGTCGCCTTTCTGACGTGTACGACCACACTATCATTTTCTCGGTGATGTCTGTGTCCCAATTCTCGAGGAGCATGATGGGTAGGCGGATGATAAGAAGAGTGATTGATCGATCCTTTCGCCGGCGCGAAAGACGAACCACTGCTTTTCAGACCGGCTCTTACGATGATGAGCGTTGGAGCAAGTGCCTGCATTAGAGTATAAGTACATCAAAAACACACACACACAGAGAAACACTCACGCTGATCTGACCAAGCGCCGAGGCGAATAGAGCACCTGTATTCGTGGCCGAGAATCCGAGTAAGAAGATAGTAGTGACGCTATAGAGGGCACCCGATTCGACGAGAATCCAGAGGATGGAGAGACGGGATGCCCGGATGCCCTTTGAGTTTGGTGAAATTGTGATCCAGAATCGATAGCCGATCAACAGAGTTGCGCCAAACTGCGTCGCTATTGATAGTACCCATGTGGCGATCAACCAATTGTGAACGCGCGGAGTGAAGACGGAGCCATTCAAGGGAAGGGTCGCGAGGTGAGCGAGGGCGGTATAACCAGTGACTGGCCGAAATACAAGTCGGCGTTAGGATCATCTAGAAGAGGAAGACAAAGAAGGGCTTCAAATCTCACTTGTGGTTGCAATGCAGAGAAGGATCTAGGGAGTCAGAAAGTCAGTGAGGTTGACAGAGTCGTCAGTAGAGAGATCAGACATACGAATGGGAAGGTCAGCCGAAAGTTGCGATTCCATATTACCCATAAGCGCCAAATCTGATCTTAGGCGTTGAGTTCACTACGTGCAAGCATGAGTGACACATGGGACCTACCAGGATAGCATCGCCGATGAGGCTCTGGTTAAATTATAAGATTTGACAACGGTCCACACGAGAGAGGCTAATACACGCACGTTGGTGATATAGAAAACCTCTTGGGATACATGCTCCGGTGATGTTTGAATGAGCAAATACTGGGTAGTCCCGCCCGGAGTGTCCGCCGCACTGATGAAAGCTCTGATCAACTGGACGAACACTGTGATGACGTGTGCAGTAGCGAGCGCGAATTGTGTCGAGGCCACGATCAGCATCAATCTGCGCGTTGAAACATGACATGAGCGCGGCGAATTGGGCGATCCCGATAAAAGCGGAAATGGGAATCCCGAAACTTACAGATTTGATCCTTTCAACCCCTTCATATACAACACGTGTGCACATAAAGAAAAGACGCAGATACTGCGTCATTCACCAGAGAACATGTCAATACTACGGCTGGAACAAAGGGGGAGGAATAAAAGCTAGCGTACTTGATACCTGGTTTACAAATGAGCGGCCGGCCCCAAAGAAACGGAAACGTAGAAGAGAAGGCGACTGAACTCACCATAAAGAGGACCGACGAGCCAAGACGAAATCAGGCTTGACTCATTCCAAGACAAGTCACCCGGGAATGCTTTTGGAGGACCAGCAGACATGGTAAACAAATCAGAAGACGCGCGATGAAAGCGGGGGTGTGTGTGAGAACACCTTCCGGAGGTGAGGGGTTCAAAGTCACATCTTGAGAATCATCTATAGGTTAATAAAGTATCGGTATCTATCGGAAGTACATGTAATACAGTACGGGGGGCAAGGAAGAAGACAGACCGAGCCTACCGGGGGTAATATGAAGAATATGAAATGATGACTGAAACGATACAAGTGGAGGGTCGTTCCGACCATATGGATTGGCAGCCTAGAGATCGCCCTGAGGATCAAGGCGATCAAAGTCACAAAAAAGACGCCCCCCCAAGCAACGTACGACATGGGAATCAAATAGGCGCCTTTTTTTCCCCAACAACTTCTGGACCCGAAACTTCTGGTTATATTAAATGAGTACGCCGATATCATGGGGGGGAGGGGACCCAAGTTGGCGTGTAATCATGTAATCATCGGGTTGTGTGTGGGGGCTGACCTGGTTACTTTTACGACAACCAATGACCAAAAAACAGTTGCTTATGGACCCACGATCAAAAATCAAATCAAACTGTAGATCTTCCTTTCGGTGAAAAGAAAAAGTCACGAGGCTCACGACCGGTGGCGAGAAGCGCCAACTTGAAGGGGTTGCTGTCTACAATGCTTCGAAACTTGAAAAGTTGTTGCACTGCCCCCCTTTTTCTGTATACCAACGGTCAAAAATGACCGACCATTCATCCATCACAGCCCTCGGAATACGGACCAGTATTGACCTTCTCTGGGGCCGGTACTCGGAAATCACCGAACCAAAAAAATTTATGGCTCAAAGTTTTACTTTCTGTAGTACCGGTATTATGGGCGCAAAAGGCCTGCCTAGTAGAACGATATTTCAAAAAAAACCTTTTTTCTTCTCTCCGGTAGGTTCGGCTCTCGTGGTCGTCGTCGAAAGGCTTGGGGGAAACATGGTTCGCGGGGTGGTCCCGGGTGGTGATGCCAGGTCTGTGAATTTCGGAGTTCGGAGTTCCCCAATTCAGTTTAATCCGTCGATCGTCGTCGTCGTCGTGAAGGGAAGGGAAGGGACTATTACAGGTACTGAGTGTTTTGATCGAGAAGCCTTCTGAATCACTTTTACTGTACTCTTGAGCTTTCCCAAGGACGGCGGGGTATAATTGACCGTACCTTACCCTTCTTCTGTATTCATAAATCAAATTTGGTCACTACGGGTAGAGCATTTTTTAGCGTCGGAGGGTGGGAATACGTATCGTTTACGGTGTAAACGATCATCCATGATGTGCATCACAGGTTATTTAGAGCTTCACACGGCGTCAAAGAAAAGGGATACATTTGTTCTTCGGAACACAACAATGTTTTCGACTATCGTTACTTTAATAAAGCTTAATATGTACTATCATATATCGTGGTTGGGCTTGTCGTTTAGGTCCTTCGTGAAGCAAGAGATGTGAGAGGAGGAGGAGGGAGTAAGATGAGAACAAGCGGGATAAATCAGTAGTTGTCGTGAGAAGGTATCGCAGGTGTACGTAAAGAGAGTAAAAGAAGAAGTCGTCCAGGAGAAAAAAAGAAGAACGAGAGGATGAGTAAGAAAATCAATGATGTCTAGAACAAACACCAGACAGGTAATAATGATGACGCGATAAATGGGGATGGACGATGATGATTCATCACGAATGGTTTGGAGGATCACGCCCCGCCACACGATTCTGAAAGACGTGTAGATGATTCGGACTACCCCAACTCCCACTCCACGATCTTGGCGGTGGCGGTGGCGGCAACACCCCATCTTCTCCCACCCCAACCCCCGCCGCTGCCGCTGACTGTGACTGTGGATCTGTCATTGACGTGTGCGTCGTATAACTACTCCTCGTCGCCGTAGAAGTAACCGTCGCGCTCGCCGTATGATGCGAAACCGCTTCCCGGTCCTCACCCGGCAACGACGGTAATGACGGCGGCGCTCGCAATCCACTACCACCGGCACCACCACCGCGGGGAACGATAAACTGTCGACCGGTAGCGGAAAGCGGAGGCGAGACTTCACCCGGATTACCGCGCATCGGACGACGGTCGATGGAAGAGATGGAGGAACTCGATTGGGCGAGCGATTTGAGACTTCGTGCTCCTCTCGAACGTTCAGAGTTGGTGTTGGAAGCCGGTGCGGAACCAGACGCGCTTCGGACCGAGAATGGACCTAGATGAGATCGCATCGAGTGCAGCGACCCTTGTTCAGAAACGGTCGGTTCACGCGGGTACACAACCGTCACGGGCTAAGCGACAGACAATCTCTCAGCGCAGCCCCGTGCCAAAAAAGAAAGGCACAAACTCACAAGACCAAATGTCGTACGCCGCTCGTGCGTGACTGGCATCCCCTGGGCGATCTGCCTCCAACTGTTTCTGGCGGCCGGTGGTTCTTCTTCCAATACTTCGATATGAATATCGGAAGAAGAAGCTCCCGAGTGACGCGGTGCATTGAAATTTGGAAAAGAGTCGAGGCCAGGCGGTCTCCTGGTCAACGACGCGGACGCAAACGGCGATGCGGGACGCGGGGCGGGTATGTCCAAAATGTCACTCAAGTCATTCGAATTTCCAGTATTTGGCTCGTACGTTGCAGGGCGTTCACTTTCATCGGAGGCACGCATTGGGTCCGCAGACAAGGGAGATGGTCCAGCATAACCGGGGCTGCGACTTGTTGATGTCGTGCCATGTGGAAGGGAAGGTACGGGGGGCGATGGCGTAGAAGACAAGTTCTCGCGTGAAGTCGCGTCATAAAACACGGTGTTTCCTGACAGTGCGGAACCCGAACTGAACGCACTGATCCCCGATATAGGGCGAACGCCGTTGCGATGATAACTCATCTCGGTACGTGGCTGGGCATTCTGATTGCGTCCAGCCTCCACTTCGTTGTCCGTGAGCGGTCGAGCGATAAAGGAACTCTTTAGCGAGGAAGCGCTTGGAGTGGTTGAGCGCGGCTTGGGGTTAAGCCAGCTGCGACGCAAGATGTTGGGAATTCCGATAGGCCAAGACGGTCGAGAGGATGACTGGGAACTTTGTCCGACTTGTACACGCCGGGCCGTGTAAAGCAAAGCCGATTCGGGGTCATTTCCTGGGGTCATCGAACGTTCACTATTCAACAAGGACTTGCGGGAACCATGTGAGACGTTAAGATTGAGTGTGCGGGGTGGTAAAAGCGGCGCATCAGAGTCAAGATCTGCCTCGTCCAGAGACTTGACGGTGTCAGGGCCCTGTGGTGATGTGGAGAATGCCTCGGCAAGCTGCTCGCGCGAGATAACGGCAGTTGGTCTACTGCCAGAGGCTAGCGCGACGCCGATCGGTCCAGATGAATCCCGAGACAGTCGCGGGGAATCGACGAGGCGTGCTGTGGTCTGGCCGTCTCTTGTGCCACGGGTCGCATCTCCACTACGACGCAGGAACGCATCGTGTTCATCTCCACTGCTTTGCACGGAACCCTCGCCTGCCGAATGCAACTGTGTATCAAGATCTGCATCCTGATCATCGTCGTGTCCCTGGACATCATGCCACATCCACATAACTTGACTGGGTGGAGGCTCCGAGTGGTACGCGCCTGGGGCTTGACTGTGTTGGCGTCTACGGAGGTAGAAGATGAGGAGGAAGAGTAGGAGCAATGAACCGAGTACTGATCCAAGGACAGCACCGATGATCTCGCCAACATGATGCGAGTGAGAGGACGATTCACCACCGATGGGTGAAGAAGTGGAGGATGGTAATGAGGTAGAAGATCGGGTTGGTCCCGTAGTGGAAGGTGTCGCGGTTAGGGAGGAGGGTGTCGCTAGTGTTGAGGAAAGCACGGATGACGCAACGGTGGTGGACAAAGGATTGGACGCTGACGACGGCGGAGGGACCAACCCACCGTAGACCCAGACGCCGTCAGGACCAAGAGGAATCTGAAACAAGGAAGCATGTCGTAAGCACACCAGCCCCCGCCGACGAGGGACAATACTTGAACATCGGCTCTATCGGCGCTGAGGAAGGTCGCATGATAACGCCGCGCGATCCGTGCTAAACCCCGATGTAGACCAACCAGGCGCCTTTCCAGACAAAGACGAACCGCCCACTCTGCCTCTCCACATTACGGCCCAAAAAACAGTTAAAAGTACTCACCGGAGGCCCATAATATGTCAAAGGGAGAGAGACTACGGTGGTGAATGTCGCAGTAACTTGCCCTGCGGAGTCCGTCGCGAGTGAAGTCGAGTCGGACAACCAGGATGGCAAAGCTTGAGTGGGCGCGGCCATACGGGGATGTAGAAATGGACAATATGGCCGGGGGATGGGGCGTCAATCGTGCGAGCGTTGCAGATACGTGATAGTCGTGAGAGAGAACGTGGATAGCAGCTGAAAGTTTGTCAAAGAAACAAACGAGACAGCGTTTTGCCTTTGGGAAAACAAAAAATCGTAAAAAGGTTTTTAGAGATAGGAAGGGGGGTGAAGAGGGCGGAGAGAAGGAGGAAGGGCGGAAAATGCAAGGATGAAAGTTAGCGCTGCAGCGCGTGTCTTTGCTCTGCTCTGCTTGTCCTCTTGTCTCTGTCTCAAAACTCGAACACTACCCCAGTTCTCATCACGTGGCTCGAATTCCCGAAATTCCATCTGGAACATTTCAACTTACGTTATGGCATTGGGTGAGATATTTTTTTTTTGCCACATTCCGAGCATTGACGTGAATTTAAGCTCCAATAGGAAATTCGTCCGAGTACGTCGTCCGAACGATCCTCCGTTGGCTTCAACAACTCCTTTGAAATTTACTGTAAAATAAAAATTTCCGGCGCTAAAATCAAAAATGTGATGAGAATCAGGTACCACTTTTCACATTGTTGGGACCACAGGCAGGCGTTCATGATCGTGGATGTATGGCGGCCATCGGCCAATCCTTGGAACAGCCGACTGCGACGGATAAACCCGGAAGAGATGGTGGCAGTGTACAAGCCACATTTTTACCATTGTAGCGTGTCGGGCCGCTTTTTTTTTAATCTTCACACCACCCAACAAGTAGCACAGAAACTGCGAGGATGTGGCATGTTCCTGATAATGGACCTCGTTAGTTGGCTAGTTTGTGTCTTCAGAATCACGTGCCCCTTTTGCTATTGATCCGCGTGAAGGCATGAATAGGGGAAGATAAGAAGCAGTGTACACAGCGACCGAAACACGTTCCTGAGGACTAAAGCGTGATTCTTGGGCGTCCCACGTGGCCTCTGTTGCAGAAAAACGAGGTATCATCATATAATCATAGGATAGCATAACATGGGGTGAGCATATAGACCATAAAGAGCATAGTGAAGTAGACGGAGAGTAAGTTAGACGTGAGGGTAATGTTCCGCAAAATATCAGGGCTTTAGAGGCTGAGGAAGGCGATTTGCACCTTTCAAAGAACCGCGACGATCTCGGGATAAATCTGAGTACCATCATAAGAATAAAGTCGCGTGAGTCGCAGTTGGCCAAAGCAGATTCCTTTAGCGCTGTCTCGAGGCCGGATCTGCCACTCTTTGCTAACAGCTTTGATTTTCGGTCCGACTCGCTGCGTGATCGGGGATGAGCCAAAAAAAAAAAGAACTAGATCAGACAGACTGCACAAAACACCCGGGTCCGAGGAGGAGGGAAACGTCCTTACCTCAAAAAAGTCACGATAAAGCCCCGCGATGATACAGCCGACTTTGCCGAGCGGTGCAGAAGCAATGTCAGGGCTGTCAAACCACTCTTCGTAGTCAAATTGACCTGATTGGGGCCACTTAAAACAAGGGAGGAGGAAATGGTTCAGCCGAGTTGACCAGATGGCGAGAAAGGCACATACGTAGATGTTCAATTTCACGGGGCGGTCAGTGTAGATAGGAACGCTGGCTCCCACAATACCAATGCCATGGAGTGCCTCAAGAAGCGGGATCCCAGGGAGGATGCCGTAATCCGGATTCAGACGTAACTCCCAGACAGGTTGGGACGCATACGAGGCACGCTTCGGAGGTGGGAGGGTCACGCACGCCCCGACGTGCTGGTGCCAATCTGCTGCACGTCCAGGCGGGATGGTCAAGACTGGGGTCTTTTAAAAAAGACGTGGGTCTGATGACGGAAAACAGTGGAGGTTCAGGCCTTACTGGGTTAGGAGCCGGAGGCGCCCGGAGTGACATACGACGCGAATCGTCGAGGCGGAGATACGATTTAGACATGTTTTTTGATGGGAGAAGCAGATGAGAAAAAGTAGAGGAGAGGAGAGGAGAAAAAAACACGAGGCAAGGGAGGTCTAGGCAAGGAACGGGATGCTCTTATAGCTCTCCTGAGCGTTCCACAATGACAATGATTTCGCCGTTGGCCTTTGCCACAGTGGGGCCATAGCCCTTCCACAAGACACAGAGTGGTAGGAGTGGCGTCAGGACCAGGATAGAGTTCAGGAAGCGACCAAACATCATCAATCCAGGAGTCTACGAGAAGACTACGAGAACCTAGGAAGACAAAGTGGTTTCCCGTTTCCCGTGAACGCCGGTTATCGTTCACGTGACCAAGATTGTGGACTCGGTCCCTGGCAAAACCTTGATTGGTGTGGGACAAACGTCCACCCCCCAAAAAATGGAGATATCGGTACGTCTTATTGTTTTACTGCTTTTGCAACCTCTCAACAGAGAGTCAGCCAGGGACCAAATGCTCTCAACAAATCAATGCAAGGTCTTTGGCAGAGGAAAAAAATTAACTTGAACGTCACGCCGTCCTCCGTCAGTGCTACGCCTACCCCACCCCCGACTGAAGATCTTCCGCGCACCGAATCGGCAGTCGGCCTTTCAACGGTGTCAAACTTGGGAGAAGGAGAAGTCCCTACTGCAACCGCATCGTCGAGTAAGCGCAAGTTACGATCAACGCGTGGTGAAGAGGGCAGCAAACGCAGTCGAGTCGTCGGTAAGGAGTACGTACCGCCAACCGTCCGTCTGGCCGACTTGGGCGGCGTCGACCCATGCGTGGAGAAAATGCTCGAACTCGTCGCTATGCCTCTCGCTCATCCCGAAGTTTATCTACACACCGGCGTGCAACCTCCTCGTGGCGTTCTGTTGCATGGACCTCCAGGCTGTGGAAAGACTATGCTCGCAAACGCGATTGGTGGCGTGCGTTTACAATCACTCAGATATATGACCCTCCCCCCCACATATAATTATTGATTGGTTGATTTGATTAGGAATTGGGTGTACCGTTCATTTCGGTTTCGGCACCATCGATCGTGTCGGGCATGTCGGGCGAATCGGAAAAGACACTCCGAGAAACGTTTGAGGAGGCCAAGGTGCGTTTATTTATATATGTCAACTTGGGAGGGTAGTGATACCCCTGTCGAATAGCGAGTCGCGCCATGTCTGTTGTTTATTGATGAGATTGACGCAATCACACCAAAACGGGAGAGTGCACAACGCGAGATGGAACGTCGTATCGTCGCCCAGTTCCTAACGTGCATGGATGGTGCGTTGTTCGTAGCGCACTGACCTCGATTCTTACATCTACTTTACCCATATCCAGACTTGTCCTGGGAAAAGACAGACAATAAACCTGTTGTGGTCATTGGAGCCACAAACCGACCGGACGCGTTAGATCCTGCTCTCCGCCGGGCAGGCCGCTTTGACCACGAGATAGGGATGACCGTGCCTGATGACGAGGCCCGAGCGCAGTACGTCGAACCACCCGTCTATTCTCTCATCTTGAAACAATTGTCTAGAATCCTGCGCGTTTTATGCGCCAAACTGCGACTGGATGGCATGTTTGACTTCAACGTGCTAGCCAAGGCTACTCCGGGCTATGTGGGCGCAGACCTGAGTGCGCTCGCTGGGGCAGCAGGTATCATCGCGGTCAAACGAATTTTTAAAAGCCTTTCGGATGGGACGATTGACATTCCTGACGACTCAGTACCTACCGACGACGCCCCCATGCAAGTGGACGCGTCCGCTTCTACTTCAGGCCCTGCACTCGAATCTCATCCGGCACCTTTCTCCCAGTTGGCCACATCATCCCTCAAGCACTCATCCATCGCACGCTTTCTTCATTCTCACCCCGAATCTTTGACTCCAGCCCAACTCGACCCACTCTGTATCACTGCGGCCGACTTTATGCTTGCGCTGAAGGAAGTTCAACCTTCTGCGCAGCGAGAGGGCTTTGCGACTGTCCCTGACGTTACCTGGGCGGACATTGGCGCGTTGCATGCCACTCGTAGCGAGCTGCACATGGCCGTCGTACAGCCAATCCGCAGTCCGGAACTCTTCCGCGCAGTGGGTATTGATGCACCAGCTGGGGTTCTTTTGTGGGGTCCCCCAGGATGTGGAAAGACCCTGTTGGCAAAGGCAGTTGCGAATGAGAGCCAAGCGAACTTTATCAGCGTGAAAGGCCCCGAACTACTCAACAAGGTGCCCACTCATTTATTTTTTCACGTCCTGGCGCACAGGGCAGCTGATGACGACCACCCCTGACGGTGCAGTACGTCGGCGAGAGTGAGCGTGCCGTACGTCAGGTCTTTGCGCGTGCACGCGCATCCTCCCCATGTATTATATTCTTTGACGAGCTCGACGCCCTCGTTCCACGACGCGATGATACACTCTCCGAGTCCTCCGCGCGCGTCGTCAACACGCTCCTGACCGAGCTCGACGGTCTCGACGCCCGCCGCGGCGTCTTTGTCCTCGCAGCGACCAACCGACCGGACATGCTCGATCCAGCAATGTGTCGGCCCGGACGACTCGACAAACTCCTCTACGTTGACCTCCCATCATCAGATGAGCGCGCAGAGATCGTCCGCACGCTCGTCCGTCGCCGTCGCGTTCCGCTCGCTCCCCCCACAGAGGCCGCACTGGACCATATCGCAGAGATGGTCGCTGGAGCTCAAGGTGAGGGATTCAGTGGCGCCGATTTGGCCGCAGTTGTGAGAGAGGCAGGTGTACGAGCGCTCCGTCGGGCATTGGGCACTCTGGAAGATATGGACCAGGCCGGTCTTGGTCTTGAGGTGGTGGTGGTGGCGGTTGAGGATTTTCAGGCTGCTTTGGGAAAGGTCGCGCCTAGCGTGAGCAAATCGCAGAGACGACGGTATGAGAATCTGCGTGAGACGTTTGGTAGCGGCGTCGGTGTCGGAAAGAGAGCAGAAAGGGAGCACGTGGTGTAAAGAGTGGACGGGGGGAGGCATTGTACAACTTTTATAACTCGGTACTACAAAACACACTACTGCCATTGTTCAGTCCGGATCGAATCATTCAGCATCAGAACTCCATTCCTCTGGCCATACCCACCACCAGCCACGGTACTCCGTCACATTATCGCCCCATACTCCCACCATCCCAAATGGCGTTACCATACCAGACCAA
This sequence comes from Lactifluus pinguis, assembly GCA_003313945.1. Taxonomy (NCBI): domain Eukaryota; kingdom Fungi; phylum Basidiomycota; class Agaricomycetes; order Russulales; family Russulaceae; genus Lactifluus; species Lactifluus pinguis. The sequence goes on from QLPA01000200.1 coordinate 24,093, forward strand.
TGCGTCATTGTGTGCACCCCAGGATAGATTTTGACGGCCTCGATCGTGCCCGTCAGGATGTGGCACGAGCCCTGGAGAGTGTACGGACCGTCATTGTCGTGCCCCTCACCACCGAAGTACAGGCGGTTCGGTCGTGTGAACTGAGGAGGCTCGGAGAGACCCAAGACAAAGAACATCGGAGGAGCAAGCACATTCGTGCCCACGGTAGTGTGATAACCCGCCCACGGCGTGCGGCTACTACTATCGGATGACAGACCAAAGAGGGGTGTCCCGGCTAGTCCATCTCGCAACCAAGGAAACGGTGTGACTGAGGCTAGTTCATGTTCGAACACCAAATCGTACCTCGACGCGGGGTTGATAGAGCGGAATGACGGAGCACGGAGGGATAGGTGTTTCATCTCACGATCACGCTGAACGTGATGATCTCCCGCCGAGTTCAAGGTCAATTCGAGATGTATCTTTGTTTGGACCGTGAAGCAAGTGTAGTAGCAAGCCGAGACGCGCTCGCGCGCGAGCCAACTATCCAAGCTGAATGAGGGCGAGAAAAGGGTGGACCAGCCCGAATAAGTATGTATTGTCAGCCTTGCCGCCCTCAAGTTCCAGACGGTCTGGAAGTACACCGGTGAGTAGAAAGTCTTCCAGGTATCGTTAAAGATCAATTTGACTGTGCTTTTGTCGCCTATGATGGAACCAAAGGAGAGATCAAAAATAGAATTAAAAAAATACTCGTCAGCAGAGAGAAGGATGGGGTAGTAGTAGTAGTAGTGACGACGGTTGGGTAGACCCACATTGCATAAGGAGCGCTATCAGGCTAAAGCAAGCACGCTCGAGCCAACCATATTGGCATGACGGCAACTGGCGCGATAAGGAGACGGCAGGATTCGATGCGGAACAGCAGAGGTCTGCTACAGTCCATGTAAACGCCCAGAGTAACTTGTGATATTTTGGGTCAGTGATTCGTGAGATGATCTCTGCACCCCCTAAAAAAGAAAAAGAAGGTATTGCATTTTACTACAATCCAAGGACGAAAGAATCATTTTGGGCGCACTGAGATGAGTGGCAAACACTGGCAAGACTACACTTGACTTCCGCACCCAGGCTTTCATCCTTTCTACATTGAGAACCGGGAGATGTTGGCTGTCGCTGACTCGGAGGTGAATGACGTTATCATCCACCGCGGCAATCTCTTCGAAAAGTTGAAGAGTCCTGCTATATGTGTAATCGATGCGCATCCAATGCTTCCAATTTCCTGAGAGTTGAGCAGCTTCGTCTTCATCTTGCCATGCACTCCCGTCCCATCCTTGCAATGATAGGCGTGCCTTGAAGAGAGCCGAGGTCAACAAGACGGCGCATAAGGCGTGGTTTGTGAGTGCCAACGAAATGATGTGCTTTGTGTGAGGAAGACGGAGAGCGACCTCATAGAAGAAATCCAGGGGAAGAGACTCGGATGCCATCAAGTCTGAGTTTGAGCGGTACCCCCTGAGTTCCTTCTTCCTTCTTCTTTACTCTTCACCTCTCGCCTCCTGGCACGTTTCCTCTTTACCCTTCTTTTATTTTACACACATTTGCAGTGACCTATGAACAAAGGAGGAGTAATGACATTTGTGATACAATAGCGTCGTATGTTATCACTTATGGACTCCAACTAGTACAGCTAACCTCTAATAGATGATACTAGACCCCATACAATGAGAAGTGCATGCATGTATAATAAAAATGTCTTTCCAGCTACAACTGATCTGAGAGTCTGTCCACACTGCCCAGAAATATTCTTGCACTACCAGCCCGTCTCAACAGCCAAGTTGATCCCAATATGGTGCATGACTTGGGAGCTCAAAACGATTTCGGCTACTATGATGGTTGCAAGTCGAGGCAACAGTTCGTGAGGCACTCCGCTTGAGTTTGGCCGTTGGGTAAGAAATTGCATTCGAAGCTGCAAAATCTGGCGCATGTAGTGTCAGAAGAAGGAAAGTTGCAAATACAGGGGAAGGTGATAGGCTCTAAGTTCGGGTTCACGCCGTTTGTTGGAATTTGTCGGGTCACAGCCGTTCTCCATGGGACGGTATTCTCGCGACTCAAGTTGGATGCGGGGAGCTTGTAGGCCTGGGTAGGCAAGCCCGACACAGGCCCCGAGGCGATGGGAGGCACGTCTTGGGAATTGGTGGGGATGAGAGCCTAGTCAAGAAGGTCAGATTGATCAAGGCTGAACCCTCAACGAGCATGCCTTCAAATTCTGGTTCATCCTATTCGGCCCGTTGGCGTCGCTATCAATCGGCACTGCCGATGCGGCAAGGGGAACAAGAAGAGCAGCCAAGAATAACATTGTAGTCAAGGGTGATAGATTTTGGGGGGATGGTCAGCTTGTCGGGTGTGTTCTCGAAGGAAAATGTCCGGGCGACCTAAAGGGCTGGAAGGTCATTTGGATCGATTCGGAAGCGACTTTTATGTCGCCAGACTAGTACCATAAGTAAGTTAGTGCCAGTCACCGTGCCCCTGGGATCACAGACACTGCGGTGCCAGAGAGTCTCGACTCACTTGATTATTATGTATCACTGCCTCGTATGGGCTAGCGGCGTCTTGACACCGGCTCAAGCGGTCCAGTCCACGATATTCAAAACCAGCTACTGTACTGTACTGTTCAAGGTCGCACGTGTAGATTAAGCAGCTTTGATGATCTGTGAGATAAGATAAAGCGTTCAGTTAGGCAAAAGACTGAAGTGTAAACGCGTCGAAAGCTACGCATCTGTATTCCAAAGTACAAGAAACGTCAAATATATGAAGGAGAATTCTTCATACGAAGATCAACTATCCGGATCTAGGACTAAGTTAGTCCATATTATAAATTGTAACTTACGATATGTTGTCTGATCAGAAGACGCGCGAGACCGAGATTACCGAGAAACGGTCATCACCAACGGCCATCATCGTTGACTCGGATGTATCATCACCCCCATTATATGATATGCGATATAATGCCGCGATTTAGATTGGTGATACGCTCTCTCGAAGAGGAACAGAACTGCATTTTACCATGTATGAATAACATTGAAAACCCCCAAATTGAAAAAAAGGGCTATAAAAGATGTGCGTCAGGCCAAAAGGACAAAAATATTATATGAAATCGGTGAACCTTTCCCCATGAACGCCGGAGAGGGGGCTGGTGTTTAGAAAAAGCTGTACGGGGGGACAGTGAGGAAGAAGAAGGACCTCGGATGCGCACGCGACTCAGCCCGCGTCGACCTGGAAATCTCCCCGTCCGGTTCTGTATCTGTATCTACCCACGCGGTAGCAGCAGCTCCGAGTCCTCCATTTTTCATCATCCTGTGCATTCCCCGTCTCCGAGTCCGCATTAGAACTATGTATTAGTCCTTCTGATATCAGACATCAGACCGTCGTCAGTCCAGACTCGGAGCCCTTCTCAAACGCCCTAGCTGGTGCAGCAGAGGGCGCTCAATGGAACACGATTAAGGAAGGAGCAGAAGCAGCGGAGAACACGTCGTCCTCAGCGCTGGCGTTAGTGTTGGTGTGGTGAAGATGATGGTCCGCCTAGCGCACTTCATGTGAATGCGCACTTCAAGTTCGTGTACACCTCCTTGCAGAGAGCGGTACTAGTACAAGTCCATTGAGCGATGTCTCACGATACGAGCTCGAGCGCTGTACTGGAAAGATGGGAGTTGGTGACAGGGGCACATGACGGTACGCGAGCTCGGCCAACGATGATACGAGTGATGTTGTACCGGTGTGAGATAGAGCATCGAGGGCCTCTGCCGGAACGTCCGAGTCGTGGTTGTGGTCGTAGCTGGAACCGACACTGACAGCGGATCCATCATGGGGCGATGTAAGATCGGGCTTGCGGGTGCGGGTGCGGTAGCCGCGCTTGCGCTTGCGCGTGAGGCACAAGTGCCGTTGGGGTATTTGAGACAATTGTTAAGAGCCCATACCTCTACTCCTGCTCCAGATTCCAGTTAATTGTCGCGAACTGCGTGCATTGGAGTAGTATACCCAGAGCATGCCAAACCGAGCTGGGGACAGCACTAAGATATGACTTCAGCTCAGCCATAGAGTCTGAATCTGGCATACAGAGGAGATAACGAATGGACCATCGTCGAAAGGGCTCGTCAGCGCCTGGGACAGGTAGCGCGGCAATGGGCACGACCGTCCCGGCCCGAGTTACATACCGGACCCGCCGCCGGGCCCCGGCCCGGGATAGTTGATATCAGTGAGCATTTGAGGTTTATACACTGGCTCATGAAATGAACCGAGTCCAAGTCTGCCCGTGTATAAGGGTAGCAAGCAGCCTCGCTTCAATTGCAGATCGAGCGTGCCCGATTTCATATCGCCTCGTTTTTTTTCGGCTCACTTTATTTCTTGCGCGTTGTCACCTCATGTTGGCTTAACATCGCGACTAGTAGCTATGTAATTTATAGTTGCTACAGACTGGACCGTGACTTAAATAGTTCGAATGGACACTTGTAAGGGTATTCAACATTACCCATTTCTCCTTCTTCGCGCCAAGCCTCGCGCGAATTTGTTCATTCACTTCCTACTAGTAGGTGTGTCACGGTATCGTCATCGCAGTCGCGGTCGTTGTTCTGACTCCTATGGTATTTCTAGTATCAAAGCCAAGTAGTCCCTTCAAGCACACCTACGGCGGGGGAAACAGGCCGACATTTCCCCAAAACACCTAGTATCACCTTAATACACCCTTCAAGTTGACCACAATGCTGTTCTTCAAATTCTTGACTGCTCTTCTTTCCACCCTCACTGCATCGGCTGTGTCGATTGGTGGCAAGACGAACAAGCCGAAGGGGCTAGACCCGAAGGTATGCTCTCTGCGGCTCCGGCCTTGAGCAATCTGACCTGCTCGACCAGACCCTCATCCGAGCCACAGCCACCACCGTTTCCAAAGGTGCGACTCAAGTCATCTCCCATACTAGTACTGGTACTAGTAGCTCGAGCGCCTACATCCCCAAGTGCGCCGATGTATGCTTCCCTGAGAAACCCTCCAACGCTGCCGTGATGGATTGCGAGAATTGCTTGATTAAGCATCGCTACTAGTATTCGAAATTACCTTCCGACGCCTACGGTAGTGACGTTGATTTTATTGTATTTTTTGTAATGAAATCAAATTTGAATGCATCAGGAAACCTGCACCAAACCTTTTTCGGTTTGCTCCACACCAAAAAGGGCAACAAATAGCAAAAGCGCAAAAAGGAACCTAGAATTACCCAAAAGTTGCTTTCAAAAGGTGAAAAGGCTGAAAAGGCAGTCATTTTACATTATTACTGATGACTGTCCGAGAGTGATAACGAGTGAAAGCGAGCGGAGCGAACAAGAAAAAGCGGGAACACGCATGAAAACGAAAGTGAACAAAAAATGGGCACCTGAGCTTGGACAGGGATCCCGTTGACCATACACGATTCACGTGACTCGGACCAGGTCGTTCGAGGTACCAATGTACTATTTGTCAAAACTGGGGCTTTCTTGGGGTTGGATCAAGTTGTCGTTCCCTGGAGCTTGTGCACTGTCGTCTTTCCATGCACTCACGTTCCATCCTTGCAATGGTAGGTGTGACTTTGAAGAGCCGGGGTCAACACGGCCGCACAAATGGAATGGTTAGAAAGAGCCAATGTCCCTTGATGACAAGCAATCTTGTAAAAAGATCCAAAGGAAGAGGCGTGTTCATCAACTCCGAGTCTAGCCTGTGACTTGGGCTCTGGGCACATTCACGTACAGCTTATGGTTCGGTACGTTCAGTGCCTGAGCCTGGTGTGTGGGCTCCCCATACAGAATTCTCAGTCTGATTGATGTGACATGATACTGCTAAGTTACGGCTCTTACTAATATAAATATAGGTTTCACAAAGTAGGGATCAGAAGTTAAAGATGGAAGAAGAAACTGGATAAGAGAAGATCATGATCGTGTCAGTACTATGTCGTCGAAATAAATCCTTATCAGAGATGCTTATTGCGTGATATGATGATGACAGTGATGAAGGTTCTGTGATGACAAGGAGAAAAAAAAGGGGCTCAGCCAAAAATACAAAAAGGAGCACGGTAGTTTGTAAAAGCACATAAACATGCGAGAACCCACGGACACACATATCGTGAAACAACAGAGGGCTGGACCAAAAATTCACGCGTGCCATGATTCATCCAAATACAATAGGTCATGAAGCAAGCCCACCGGGTACAACTTACTTACACATGGGAGAGAATCGGCCCCCAATTATGACGCCTGACCTTGATACCGCTTTATCAAGTCGCGCAGTCGTGCCTGTCCAAACGCGAGCTCTGCCTTGAAACCACCGCCATTCACAAGCGGCGGTCGCTGCTGACCCACAGCAGGGGAGGGTGTCAAAGACTGAGGGTGGGGGTGGAGCTTGGGCTGAGGTGGCTGAGACGAAGGTGGGGAAGGATCGATACGATTCGCGGATGGGGTAGATGTGGGACTAAGAGGCGGTCGTGCGAGAGATGCAGTCGACGATAATACGGGAGTCGCAATGGAGGAGGAAAGCGCGGGCGAAGACGGCGTCGCTGCTGCTGCTGAGCCGAGTCCGAACAGAGCACGTGGAACACGAAGAAGATCTCTCTCCTTTCCTGGGGCTGCTGTACCGAGAGCACGTCTGTCCTCGTCCTTCGCAGCGGTAATCGGCTTGATTGGAGTAGGAGTAGATGTAGGTTTGTTCGTGGCTGCCGTTCTAGTTCGCGCGGTTCGCGCCGCATTGCCGTTGTTTGGGCCCTCTGGCATGGCTCGCGTCGGCCTTGGTGTCGATGTACCAGCACTTGTGGCTTTGGCTGCTTCCGCCCATATGGAAGCCACTGCAGTAACTTTCCCACCACGCCCACCGCGCGCAGATTTGATATCATACTTCGCCTCTGCCGCAGGGGTAGGTGGGAACCTATGTGCGAGCCGCCGAACAGGTGCGGGCGCAGGCGTGAGGGATATTGGTGCACGACGAAGAGTAGCCACTGGTATGAAACCAGACGAACGTGGATTCGGCTGGGACACGACAACCGGTTCGGATGTGGGTGAAGTAAAATCGACTTCTGGGGCTGGTGGGGGCACAGTTGCCAGTTTTGGTGAAGAGGACAAATTCGGATTGACCTCTGACGTAACCTCCGGTTCCGGCACCGGCATAGGCTCGTGCGCGGCCAAGTTGCCTAGCCACTCTGCGACGCGACCCTTCGCTGCGCGCTTCAAACGTGCACCGTCATCATCCCGCGCCTCACGTTTATCCTTCTTCTTCTTTCCCCTCCTTTCTCTGTCTTTCTCCTTGTCCTTTTCTTTCGAATCAGACTTGAAAGATTTGCGCGAGCGTGCCTTGTGAGTTCCACGCTCACTGCCAGACGAGGCGCCCGTGCCTTTGCCCTGCCGATGCGTCCGTCCATCCGCATCCGCATCATCTCCCTCCGCTTCTTCTTCTGGCTCTCCCCCCACTGAAGGAGGCGTCACGTCGACGTTCACGT
>QLPA01000201.1:0-29771 GCA_003313945.1 Lactifluus pinguis
ACTGACTACATTGCTCCCTTATAGACATATGGTACCATACGACCAGCCCGAGGCATCGTTGGTGGGTTCTTCGACATCTCAGAACTGGTTTTTTTCTTACCTTTTACCAAAGGATTTGTTCGTGAGGTGGATATCCGACATATCTCTCACCTTGGATTGAGGCGGCGCTTTCCGAATCGCGGAAATGAGGCGTACTTATTCAGAATCTATCTCGGTATTCTGCCTCGATAGCTTATTATGATCGATCTACAGTACCTGTATTGTATTCCTTGGTGGCTGCGTGAGTGCTTAGAGAATTTGAATCCGGGGACAACTCCCATGTCACAACGATAGACTGTATCATGTGAGCCGATTTGGAACCTTTTCTATTTCAACGAACAACTCACTTCAAACAATTAAAGCCTTTTCGTCCTGCGTTAACCCTGTCAGAGCGACCGCTGTAGCTCCGCGATGTCCTCCGCGGCTTACACGCGTCCGAGCAGACCGAACATGAAGTTCTGTTCCGGCCTGCGTCTGAGTCCGGCCGTGTATTGCTGAATAGGTGACGGCACGACTAAAATCGACCCCACGTCACTGGAAGACTGAGTACCTCTGGTATTGACACACCTGCTATAAAACGCACATCCGCTAAAATATAGACAAGGTGGGGAAAAATGTGAATGGGAAGGCAGGTCTTAGAGTGTAGGGGCACTCCTTGATACAGTAGATTGAAATTTGGGTTATGTTATCCCCACACCAAAAATCAGGCAATTCTGAGTTGGTAGGATTATGGAGTGGTATCTAAAGCCTACATCTACAAAATTTCAAGGCAATCAAAGGTGTTTTATACAACAAACGACATTGATTTGTGAAGAGGGTCCATTTTCCATGAAAACCGGTCCTTGATACAGCGTGACAGCCATGTGACACCTGTCATCTAACTTACGTTTCCCATGCCGCTAATCAGCACATGCTAATTGAGGTCGATCAGATCGGGCTCTCACACAATGTCACGCAGACTCACACTCATCAAGCCATCCATTTTGTCTGATTTTTTATGACACCAATTGTTGCTCAATTCACTCATTTATGTAGTCAAATTGTTGCCAGTGTCAGCACCCTTCATACCTAATTTTTAGAACCACTGTAATCTACCAGAATATCTGTACATGAGTGGTTGAAAAGTTGGTACAGTCAATAAAATGCTGTATTTGGTGTAATGACCAGTATGCTGCCCCAACAACTTGTTTGAAAAATTTGAGATTTTATATATATAGAGAGTAGACATAACAGATTAACTTTTGTTAGTCAAGCTAAGAGAATGGACAAGATTTGAGAGTGGTAAAGCTTGCTGTATCAAGGAGTGGTACTGTATCAAGGAGTGCCCCTACACTGTACAAGGTCGGTCGGCAAATGTTCAAAGTGCAACTTGAAGCGAGGTCCGTGGATGGGGACGCGCAGCCAATGCATCCAGTTATCATTCAAGTTCCGACTCCGATACGAACCACTTTCACCCTTTCACCACCAACACAACCTGAACCAGCACCAGCACCTATTCAGATGTACTGTAGTAGGATCTTGCATGCTAATGAGATAAACAAAGCGTTCCATCGATTTATGCCCCTAGTGAATGGTGCGGTAGCTGTCTGCGTTGGGCTCTGCGACGGCTCGGCATCTATAGCGCGGTTAGGTAGGGCTCATAGCAAATCTCCTGCTACATAGCATCCGCACTCTTTGTCGTTAGCGCTACAGTTCCTGGAAGAGCTGAGAATGAAATATTTTCCAAAAACAATCGATTTTCGGCTGTGCACCCTGAACGTTCCTGAATCCTAGGATCCTAGTAAAACTGCCACCGCTTCCCGAGGCCTGATCCCCCGTCGCCCAACTACGTTCCTACTACTCCCCAGAGGTCAAGCTCTATACCAATGTCATCTCCTGGCTCTGGGTCCTCCTCAACACCTTCCTCCTCTAACTTTCACTTGATCTCCAAGGCCTTGTCCGACTATGCAAAGCAGACCGACGTAGATCTCACAAAAAACCCATTCGCCGACCAGTTTCACAGTTGTGACTCTGCCGAGGCTATTTCTAAGCTACTTCAAAGTAGAGCAGAGGCGTTCAAATCTTATCGGGACGAACATCACAAGTTGATCAAGTGCCTCAAACCCGTATTCCAGTTCCTCCATGTATTCTCTTCCACCCTTGGCGAGTCCCATGTTCTCGTGAGCACCATATGCATCCAGTGGATCCCATTCGTATTATAACATTACCTTCAACGTTCAGGTACCATTTCCACCTGCAAAAGCAGTCTTTGTCGGCATTGATGTCCTCCTCCAAGTACGCATCTTCTTTTCCTCTCATGGGATTCTCGTCACAGCTGGGCCAATCAGGCAGCTTCCGGTGTCAGTACAAGCTATGATGCGCTTGTCCAGATCTTTGACCGTGTCGGCAATTTCCTCAAACGCCTCCAAATTTATGCCGAGATTACGTTTACGCCTGATGCTCCGATGATCAATATCATCGTTCAGATCATGGTCGAAACACTCTCGGTGCTCGCCCTAACAACAACGGAGATAAAGCAGGGGCGTCTCAGTAAGCAGATGCTCCCCCTAGTAAACTTTGTCATTTCTAGATCTTCTGCAGAGAAATTCGTTAAGAAAGTATTTCGAGAGAGCAAGGTCGAAGCGGTCTTACAGAAGTTGGCCCAACTCACTGACGAGGAAACGCGCATGGCCACCGCACTGACGCTGAGAGAGGTCTCAGCAAGCAATACAAAGGCGGCAATCAATGGTACGCGATACTTGTATCATTGTTTGCTCGACATCCTGAACCTTAGCCATGTTAGATAGAAAGACGTCAATCCAAAGGTGGCTTTCCCCTCCAGATCCATCTAAAAATCACATCACTGCGCGCAAACACTATCACGAAGGGACCACCACGTGGTTTGTCCAAGGAATCTTTGAGGAATGGAGATCGACAGGATCCTTGTTATGGGTCCATGGTAAACGTGCGTCGCTGTCCAAGTTGCATTCCTACACCTGCTGATGGCTGCTTATGATCCAATCACGTAGCGGGCTCAGGGAAGAGTGTCTTGTGGTATGTGTCATACTAATTACGTCATGTCAGCCTTATCGAAATTGTGGATCAGTTCCACGATTGTTGAAGCAACGGAAGCCGTTTCCGATGCCGAGTCAGCCCTGATGGCATATTACTATTTCGATTTCCGAGATACCGCAAAGCAGGACATCCGTGGCCTACTCACTTCGCTCCTTACCCAGCTCAGCATCAAATCCGATCGCTGCGGCAACATTCTTTCCGACCTATATTCGAGACACGACTCTGGATCACGGCAGCCTGTTAACCATGTTCTCCAGCAATGTTTGGTGGAAATGCTGCAACTCCCCGACAGTCCTACAGTCTACATTATCGTGGATGCCCTGGACGAATGTCCAAACACATCAGGAGTCGAGTCCCCTCGCGAACATGTCCTGAAACTTGTAAACGAACTTGTCAGCTTACGCATCACAACTCTTCGTCTATGTGTCACGAGCCGTCCCGAAGCCGATATCATATCTACTCTTGAGCCTTTGGCTTCTTCCCACGTTGTGTGTCTTCACGACCAGGCTGGACAAAAAGAGGCCATTAGCGACTATGTCAAATTCGTTCTCGACTCGGACAAGAGGATGAAGAAATGGAGAGCGGAAGATAAAGAACTGGTGATTGATACGCTTGTGCGAAAGGCTGACGGAATGTAAGTTATCAGCACCACACACAACCCGGCAAGTTGTTCATGTGACACATATAGGTTTCGGTGGGTTGCTTGTCAGCTGGAAATGCTGCGGAAGTGCTTTCCAGCAAGTCTCCGCGATGCTCTGCATACGTTACCCAAGACCTTGGACAAGACGTACGAGAGGATTTTGCTAGGACTTGAACCAGGAAACCGAGAATATGCCCATCGACTTTTGCAATGTGTTACTGTGGCCGTTCGCCCTCTTCGTGTTGAAGAGCTTGCAGAGGTTCTTGCAATTCACTTTGAGGCAGGCAACCCCCCAGAATACAATTCCGGTTGGTGCCCAGAGGATGGTCACGAGGCTATTCTATTCGCATGTTCAAGTCTAATCTCGGTGGTCAGCATCGATGGATTACGAATCGTCGAGTTTTCCCATTTCTCCGTCAAGGAGTTCTTGACATCCGATCGCCTTTCCCAAGCCCTCTCCCACTATCGTATATTCCTCCAGCCTGCACATACGACTCTCGCACAGGCATGCCTTTGCGCACTACTCCGACTAGACAAAGTCGACAAAAACAGCATGACGAAATACCCCCTTTCCGTCTACGCCGCACAGCACTGGGTTGAGCATGCTCGGTTCGAGAATGTGTCGTCCAGCATTCAAGAACTTACGGAACACCTATTCGACCCTGACAAGCCTCACTTCGCGACATGGGTGTGGATATACGACATGGATCAACCCTGGGATTGGGTGAAACAGATGTCGAGCGAGCAGCCAATGGAACCCGAAGCAGACGCTTTGTATTATGCGGCGCTGTGTGGTCTCCATAGCGTTGTGGAACACCTGGTCTCGAGCTGTCCTCAGGACATCAATTCCAAGCGAGGCGCATATGGCACACCATTACATGCTTCCCTGCTCAAGGGTTATTTCGAAATCGCACTGGTATTGCTTAAGCACGGTGCTGATGTAAATGCCCTTAACCAATGGGGCTTGAGTCCGTTTCACTTCGGATCATCGAGGGGACGTCGTGACGTTGTAGAATTTTTATTGGACCCGTACGCAAAGGACAATAAGCACAACAACTGCGAGGTCCCGATGAACGCACCATCAGGGAATGGAGAATTGGAGGATGGGTGGTCTGGCGTACTAGATGTAAACTTCCATGACGATGATGGCTGGACCGCATTGATGTCAGCTTCGGCAGCAGGCCATCGGGACATCGTGCAGCTGCTACTCCAGAATGGGGCCGCTGTCAACTCCCGTGACAATGAAGGCTGGACCGCATTGAAGTCAGCTTCGCGATACGGCCATCGGGCTATCGTGCAGCTGCTACTCAAGAATGGGGCTACTGCCAACTCTCATGACAATAAAGGATGGACCGCATTGATGTCAGCTTCGCGATACGGCCATCGAGGTGTCGTGCAGCTACTTCTCGAGAATGATGCTGCTATCGACTCTCGTGACAATGAAGGCTCCACCCCATTAATGGAAGCTTCAGTATCTGGCCATATGAATGTTGTGCTGCTGCTACTCAAGAATGGGGCTGCTGTCAACTCTTGTGACAACAAAGGCTGGACCCCATTGATGTCAGCTTCGCGATACGGCCATCGGGACATCGTGCAGCTGTTACTTAAGAATGGGGCTACTGCCAACTCCCGCGACAATTATGGCTGGACCGCATTGAAGTCAGCTTCGCAAACCGGCCATAAGGACATCGTGCAGCTGCTTCTCAAGAATGGGGCTACTGTCAACTCTAATGACAACGAAGGCTGGACCGCATTGACGTCAGCTTCGTGTAACGGCCATTCGGATATTGTGCAACTACTACTCGAGAATGGTGCTGCTGTCGACTCCCGTGACGATGAAGGGTCGACCCCATTGATCGAAGGATCAGCATCTGGCAATCTGGATGTTGTGCAGCTGCTACTCCAGAATGGGGCTGCTGTTGACTCCCCTGACAATGTAGGTGTAACCCCATTGAACCATGCTTCGCGATGTGGCCATCGGGATGTCGTTCAGCTACTACTCCAGAAGGATGCTACTTCCAACTCCCGTGATAAAAAGGGTTGGACCCCATTGATGTCAGCTTCACAAAAAGGCCATCTCGATATCGTGCAGTTGCTACTCCAGAATGGTGCTACTGTCGACTCCAGTGACAACGAAGGCTGGACCGCATTGATGGACGCTTCGATGTGTGGTCATCTGAATATCGTTACGCTGCTAATTCAAAATGGCGCTACTGTAGAGTCCTCCGATAATCATGGCCGGACTCCGTTGAGGTCAGCTTCGCAATTCGGCCATCAAGATATCGTGCGACTGCTGCTCCAAAACGGCGCGGCCACGGACACTGGCGACAATCAAGGTTTCGTTCCATTACATTTCGCATCAGGAGGTGGACATTTCGATGTTGTAAAGGCTTTACTAGATCACCACCCAACTGTCGACATCCGCTCCGTGCAAGGAATAACTCCCCTGCACTTGGCATCTGCTGCAGGAGAACTCGGCGTTGCACTCTTCCTGATTGAGCGTGGTGCAGACGTGAATTCGAGAGATGACCTGGGCCGGACTCTATTACACTTGATAGCGGAATTCGGACACATCAATATCGCGCAAGTATTACTTGACCCCGGCGCAAATGTATACACACCGTGCGCAAACATGTGGACACCACTGCAGGTCACATCAGCTTGTCGTTATTCTGACATTTCGCGATTCCTCACCCAGCTTCGCGGTTACGTCGAGGCCTATAAGGAGCACCTGGGAGCTGTGTTGGCCCCGCCAATGCAACTTGATATTGCGCTTTCGCAAGTCCAATGCCGACCAATCACAGAATTCAAAGATAGCGATGGTTGCACACCATTGCACGTAGCAGCACGAAATGGGCATCTTGATATTGTCAAACTTTTAGTCGATTCAGACGCAGATGTTAACACATGGAACGGCGTGTCGATGACACCACTGGACGTGGCCATTACAAATGCGAAATGGGAGGTGGTGACCTTCTTGGCAGAGCGGACGGGAGTGGGAGACATGTATTATTTGGCCAGCACACTGGCAGGCATGACCTCGCTGGATACTGAATCACAAAACACGGACTCGGACGTCATGCAACTATCACCCATATTTGGGGAGAACCCAACGTCTCTTGACTCCGGGAAGGCTTCGTTATTTACGGCATCCAAAGAGGGGAACCTTGACATGGTACGGTCTTTGCTCGGCCTTGGCACGAATGTCAATGAACAGAACCATGGACGTAAAGAAACTCCGTTGCATGGTGCGTCAGAAGAAGGAAGACTTGAAATTGTGAAGTTGTTAATTGAACATGGTGCGGATGTGAATTCCCGGGACAGGCTTGGGTCTACGCCGTTGCACAAGGCATCAGCCAATGATGATTTGGATGTCGTTCGACTCTTACTTGACCATGGCGCCAATGTGGACGCAAATAAGTATAACCTCAGGACTCCCTTACACATCGCAGTCTTCAACGACAATCCCGAGATAGCCAAGCTGCTTCTAGAACGAGGAGCAAATGTTCGTCTGCAGGATGATGAAGGCAAGACGCCATACCAGGATGCATTAAAGTACGGCCGATCGGAGATTGCCCGATTGTTGTCGGAGAATGGCGCGCATCATAATAAGGTATGATCCAGCATGATTTCACTGACATGCTGCTGAAATACGCATTCAGGGGTAAACGTTACTTCGATTCGATGATTCTAGGGTACTGTACTACTATAGCCAGTCATGGATGGCTAGCATTGGTACAAGGTCAAATGACTCGAAAAAGGGTGTTATACTGTATCGGAACATTTGGACAAGTGGGAGGGGGGGAAAGATGGTAGTCTGGATGATTGTCGTGGCAATACATGTTGATCGATCGTTAATTCCTTAGTTACGAGTGCACTTCACATCCAAAGTCTTGCGCGTGATACTGTATCACGACCAAGGACGCTACAACACACAACCGTGGCAAACACCTCGATACCCTCGAAACTGCCCTCGAAGCGCTGACCAGCGGTCGTCGTCCGTCGCGCGCGAAGCGTGAGACAAAATTCGTACGCTTCCAGCAGGCGCAACAAGGTACATTCTTTCCAGGCTCACGGAAGCGTCTTGGCGCCACCATCACCGCTCGTGCTGCCGACTTCAGACCCTTCTCTGTAAATCGAGGCCATCGAGACCGTACAACCTATTTCCGCCTCCTCCCAGCGCGTGCGAGGCCCTGGGCACCCATACCCGCTGAACGTCCAGATATCAACCCTGCGCGATCCTTCAATCCACAAGGATGTTGGATTGAGAGAAGAGGAAACGTACCAGTTACGTAAAAGGACGTGGGTGCTCCCGGCCGCCCAGGTGGCATTGGCAATCAACAAATCCTTGGCATTGCAAAACGTGCGCCCGTGCCAGTATTGAAGAACGTTCCGTCACGTCATGTGACGGTTGGTTCAACGTCTGGGAGCAATAACCCACACTCGGGGTAAATAACGAGAGGAGGAGCGACGGCCAAGCCTGCGTGCGGGAGGAAGGTCGCGATCGTCAAGGAGTTCTGGGAATAGTGTAGCATGTCTCTGCAAGCGCGTCGCGCAGCGAGCCCTCGACATATGGGAGGATGGCATTGGAGTTGACGTGGGCGAAGGCCGAGTTGCAGATGTACTGGAAGAAGCGAAAGTGAGTGTATGACGTCATGGGGACCAAATTGAAAGTTGGGGAAAATAAATAGATGGGCAAGATGACGGGACGAGCTGAGACGATTATTGACCTGAGGGGAGGTGTGCAGGTGATGAAGCGGGGACTCACGAACGCGCCATCGACGGCAGATGAGCTTGTAGCCAAGCAAGAAGCCGAATATCCAGATGGTCCAGCATACAATGTAGGTAGCGGCAACCAAGACCCAGTTGCGACCAGAACCGGGTACTCCGGGGGCACGGGATTCGGGACCTTTGCTACTCTGGCAACCTCAATTATTAATAACGCCAAAACAAAACAACAAAAAATCAGACTCACTCGATCAAGATAAAAAAAAGTCAAGAAAGGCTCGAATCGGGACGTGGAAAAGATGGAGAGAGGAAAGAGGTAAACGTAGAGGTGAGATTTCCAGGACGGATCGCGCAAGAGTTCGAGGTGAGATCCAGGTGCGCGAAACTTGAGCAGATGTGGCATGGCGGCGCGAAGGCGGGCATCTGGTGTCTGTCGAAAAGAATTAAAAAAAGAAACCAGCGTGTGCGAGGGTGCTTCTGCTCCGCAGCACGACCGCCGGGAAACACTGGGTGGTGGAGGCATACCCGCATCGTCGTCGCACCGTGCTGACGCGAAATCACTCGCATCACCCACTTCAAACACCACTCACACGACCACCCGAACTACCAAGGCCAGTAGCACCGGTACCGGTACCGGCCACTAGAGCCCGGGAGGAGGGTTATCTGGGGAGCAAGGAGGGGTAACTTCGCTCGACCATTGTCTTTTTTTTTTTTTTGGATACGTCGGCGCGGAACTAAGTTAGGTGGGAAGCATGCCACCCTTAGCACCTGACGTGTAGCCGGTCCAGTGGGCCGGTCCAGGGAAAACACTTATCCACGGCTAGGGCGAGGGCCTAGGCACATCTTCGGATCTCTCCGGCTCGACCCATTTCGGTTGAGGTCGGAGAGGGCGGGCCGGTTCTCGTTTCTCGCTCTTGGGCTTGTCTTCCCGCTTGGAAGTCAGTATTTGTTCTTTGTTTGTTAGTTCTTCTCCTTTCCTCCGTCCTTTATTAGCTTTATCCCCCGAGTCATTCTCCTCAAATCCTCAACATCGCCTCCATGGCAAAAGTTACTGGTCTGAATATGACTTATTTTCCTGCAATATAACTGTCCAAACTACTTCCTGTTTTTTCGGTAAAGAACCTCCTCGTCTCTCAACGTGTTCTCCATACACGATACCTTTATGCCCAGAACCTCTTGACGATCTGACACAGCGCGCACGCTTTGTCTCTGCGCTCCTCGTCAGCCCCCAGTTTTCCTGGTGAGTTATTGCTTCCTGATGTTGATCCGAGTATCGCGTGACAGATGGGAACGCCCACACGTCCGCAAAAGTCACAAAGGATAAAGAAAATCGAAGAGCTCAATTGATCAAGAAAGAAGTCGAGAACGGTTTGCACTGTCACATGGGCAAAGACGAGGTGAGGAAAATGTAAACGTGAAAGCAGGTCTTACAGGACGAGTCGCCAAGGTTTCGATGTGTAAAGCGAAACTTAGGCAGGTCTGCGATGGCGGTGCGCATTCAAGCAATCCAGTCTGCTGGAACCAAGTTATCATTCCCATTCCCGGCTCTGATACGAACCACTTTCATCACCAACACAACCACCTGAACCAGCACCAGCGCCAGTACAGCCATAGAACCTTGCGATTCTCATGAGGTAGACAAAGTGTTGCATCGATTTGCGTTCCCTGATGACAGTGAATGGTGCGATATCTGTCGGCGTAGTGTACCAAGCAGCGACAATGTGGGGTTGGGTAAGGCTTATAAAATACAGAAAATCTTCTGCTACATAACAACTGTACTTTTTGTCGTGACGAGTAGCGCTATAGTACCTGGCAAGAGCTGACCGCTGATAATGAAACACTTTCCAAAAATTGTCGGGCTGTGCGCCTGACCCTAGGCTAGTATAACTCCCACCTATCTCGAAGTCTGATTCCCCGCCGCCCAACTACTTTTCCTAATATTCCCCTCAGAAGTCGAGCTCCATACCTACACCATCTCCTGACCCTATGTCCTCCACAACACCTTCCTCTTCTAACTTTCACTTGATCTCCAAGGCCTTGTCCGACTATGCAAAGCAGACCGACATAGATCTCACAAAAAACCCATTCGCCGACCAGTTTCACAGATGTGACTCTGCAGAGGCCATTTCTGAGCTACTTCAAGGCAGAGTAGAGGCGTTCAAAGATTATCGGGACGAACATCACAAATTGATCAAGTGCTTCAACCCCGTATTTCAATTCCTCCATATATTCTCTGCTACCCTTACTAGTAGCGAGGCCGTGAGCAAACATGCGCCCAGTGAATCCAATTTTTATTATAGCTTTACGCTTCAACCTTCAGGTCCCATTTCCACCTGCGAAGGCAGTCTTTGTTGGCATCGATGTCCTCCTCCAAGTATCGATCTCCTTTACCTGTCTTGAAATCCTCCTCATATCAATCAGGCAGCCTCCGGTGTCAGTACAAGCTATGATGCGCTCATTCAAATCTTTGACCGTGTCGGCAACTTCCTCCAACGCCTCCAAATTTATGCTGAGATCCCGTTTACACCACCGATGATCGATATCATCGTTCAGATCATGCTCGAAATACTCTCCGTTCTAGCCCTAACAACAACGGAGATAAAGCAGGGCCGTCTCAGTAAGCAAACTCCCCCTCCAAAGTTCTCATTTTCTAGACATCCTGCAGAGAAATTCATAAAGAAAATATTTCGAGAGAGCAAGACTGAAACTGTATTACAGAAACTGGCTCAACTCATAGAAGAGGAGACCCGCATGGCTGCAGCCCTGACGCTGAAAGGAGTCCTAGAAAGCAATACTAAGGCGGAAATCAACGGTACGCAACACTTGCATGACCGCTTGCTTGATGTCCCGAACTGTCGTCCTGTTAGACAAGAGGACATCAACAAAAGACATCCTGTCTTGGCTTTCCCCTCCAGATCCATCGAAAAATCACATCATTGCCCGCGAACATTGTCACGACGGTACAACCACGTGGTTTGTTCAGGGTGTCTTTGAGGAATGGAGATCGACAGGATCCCTGTTGTGGGTTCATGGTAAACGTGCGTCGCTGTCCGAGCCGCATTCCTACACCTGCTGATGGCTGCATATGACCCAATTGTAGCGGGCTCAGGGAAGAGTGTCTTGTGGTATGTGTCATACCAATTACGTCATGTCAGCCTTATCGACATCGTCAACCAGCTCCATGATCGTTGAAACAACGAAAGCCATTTCCGACGCCGAGTCAGCCCTGATGGCATATTACTATTTTGATTTCCGAGATACCGCAGAGCAAGGCATCCGTGGCCTACTCACTTCGCTCCTTACCCAGCTCGGCACCAAATCCAATCGCTGCGGCAATATTCTTTCCGACCTATATTCGAAGCACGACTCTGGATCACGGCAGCCTGTAAATCACGTTCTCAAGAAATGTTTGGTGGAAATGCTCCAACTCCCCGAAAGTCCCACAATCTACATTATCGTGGATGCCCTGGACGAATGTCCAAACACATCAGGAGTCGAGTCCCCTCGCGAACACGTCCTGAAACTTGTAAACGAACTTGTCAGCTTACGCATTACGACTCTTCGTCTATGTGTTACGAGCCGTCTCGAATCCGATATCATACCTACTCTCGAGCCTTTGGCCTCCCACGTCGTGTGTCTCCATGACCAGGCTGGACAAAAAGAGGCCATTAGCAACTACGTCAAATTCGTTGTCGACTCCGACAAGAGGATGAAAAAATGGAGAGTGGAAGATATAGAACTGGTCATTGATACGCTGGTGCGAAATGCTGACGGAATGTAAGTTGTCTGCACCACACGACCCGGCAAGTTGTTTATGTGACACGTACAGGTTTCGGTGGGTTGCTTGTCAGCTGGAAATGCTACGGCAATGCTTTCCAGCAAGTCTCCGGGATGCCCTGCATAAGTTACCCAAGACCTTGGACAAGACGTATGAGCGGATTCTACTAGGGATCGAACCAGGAAACCGAGAATATGCCCATCGGCTTTTGCAATGTGTTACTGTGGCCGTTCGCCCTCTTCGTGTTGAAGAGCTCGCAGAAGTTCTTGCCATTCACTTTGAGGCTGGAAAGCCCCCTGAGTATCATCCCGGTTGGTCTCTGGAGGATACTTACGAGGCTGTTCTGTTCGCTTGCTCAAGTCTAGTCTCGGTTGTCAACGTTGATGGATCACGTATCGTCCAGTTCTCCCATTTCTCCGTCAAGGAGTTTATGATATCCGATCGCCTTTCCCAAGACCTCTCCTGCTATCGTATTTTCCTCCAGCCTGCACATACGATTCTCGCACAGGCCTGCCTCTGTGCGCTACTCCGACTAGATGACAAAGTCAACAAAAACGGCATGACGAAATACCCACTTTCCATCTATTCTGCACAGCACTGGGTCGAGCATGCTCGGTTCGAGAATGTGTCATCCAGCATTCAAGAACTAATGGAGCACCTATTTGACCCTGACAAGCCACACTTCGCAACATGGGTTTGGATATACGACATCGATCAGCCTTGGGATTGGGTGAAACACATGTCGAGCGAACACCCAACGCAACCCGAAGCATCCACATTGTATTATGCAACACTGTGTGATCTCCATGGAGTCGTGGAGCACCTGATCGCGAGCTGTCCGCAGGACATCAATTCCAAGCGAGGCAACCATGGCACTCCGCTACATGCTGCCCTGCTTAAGGGTTATTTCGAAATCGCACTAGCATTGCTTGTGCACGGTGCCGACGTAAATGCCCTCGACCATTGGAGCATGACTCCGTTGGCTGTCGGGTCAGACAGGGGACGTCGTGACATTGTGGAGTTTTTATTGAACCTGTACGCAAATGGCAATATACAAAATAAAAGCAAGGTCCCAACGAACGCACCGTCGGCGAATGCAGCATTAGAGGCTGGTCGAGTGTCGCGGTCTGGCGTACTAGATGTAAATTCGCACAATGATGATAGCTGGACCCCATTGATCTCAGCTTCGACAACTGGACATCTGGATATTGTGCAGCTGCTACTCCAGCATGGCGCTATTGTCGACTTCCGTGGCAATCAAAGCTGGACCTCGTTGATGTCAGCTACGCAAAACGGCTATCTGGATGTTGTGCAGCTGCTACTTCAGAATGGGGCTGCTATCAACTCCGGTGACAATGAAGGCTGGACCTCGTTGATGTCAGCGTCGCAAAACGGCCATCTAGATATCGTGCAGTTGCTACTAAAGCATGGAGCTGCGATCAACTCCAGTGACAATTAGGGAAAGACAGGGGTAACCCAGGGTAACTTTGACCTCTACCCGTACCCATACCCTTCTGTACCCGTACCCTGAGGCACGGGTACGGGTTTACCCCTGATTTAGCCACGGGTAAAGTAAATACCCCTACCCAAGGGTAAGGGGTATGGGTAGACTGTCCAGAGACCACCCCTTAAAAAAACTATTTAGTTAATTAATTAGTTCTGGTAAAAGTTTCACACAATTGCTCACATAATCAACTCACAAGCTATGGTCTGACAATTGCACATCCCGGGATTTGAACTCTCGACCTGTGCACACCAAAATTAGGGTCAAAGTTAGCATTGCCATTACACCATCCTGGCTCAACATTTTTTTCCTCTATGGCTCATCTTAACCTGTTTTGTTGCCTCAGTCCGCATGTGTCAATATTGTACATGTTGAAGTCTCGTGCTTGCTTGTGTCCCTTGTCATCCCCCCCTCGCATCGCTTCCCTCTGTCATCCTCCCTTCTCTCGCGTGTTCTCTGTCGCCATCTCACCAGCTTTCTGTCATCGCCTCGCCTCGCGTCCTCTCTTGCCGCTGACGCCCTGTGTCCTCTCTCGCTGCTGACGCGCGCGTCCTCTCTCATCGCTGACGCCCCGCGTCCTCTCTCGCTGCCGACGCCCCGCCCTCTTGTGCCTCCACCCCTTTTGTCGATGTTATCATCGTGGTATTCCTCCTCACCGCTGCTACTGCTGTGACTCATTAGTATGGTCCATTGGTGCGTCATTCTTTTTTTTTTTTACTTTTCACACTGATTTGTTTTTATTTCCCCTTCGTATTTCCTTCGAAGTGTCCTCGCTTCCACCCGTAGCCAGTCCATTGGCGTCACAGTCGTTAGGGCGTCGCTGTTGCGACCGTCCAAGCCCCTGACGCCAGTGACTTGGCTATGGCGTGCGCGGGTCCCCGCCGCCCCTGCCATCTCCCCCTCGCCGCGGCCGTTCCCAACGCAGCCGTTGCTGCCCCGACACAGCCATTCCCGACGCAGCTGTTGCTGCCCCCCGCGCCGTTCCCTACACAGCCGTTGCTGTCCCGCCGCTGCCGTTCCCGACGCAGCGATTGCTGTCCCGCCCCCACTGTTCTCGACATGGGGGTTGCTGTCCCGACGCAGCCATTCTCGACGCAGCGTTTGCTGTCTGCCGCTGTCGTTCCTGACGCATCCGTCGCTCCCCACACAGCCGTCGCTGTCCCGCCGCCGTTCCCGACGCAGTCTTTGCTGCCCATGCAGCGGTTGCTGTCCAGCCGCCGCCGTTCTCGACGCGGGGGCTACTGTCCCGACGCCGCCGTTCCCGACACAGCGGTCGCTGTCCCCCACTGCTGGTCCCGACAGGGCAGAGGGCCAGTCTCGTATACCCGCAGGCACGGGTGCGTGAAACGCACTCTGCGGGTAAGGGTCTGGCCAGGGTAGAGGCAGCTGTACCCTGACCCCTACCCACAACACCCTTACCCGCAGACCCTGCAGGTTTTCATACCCGTTGTCCTTCCCTAGTGACAATAAAGGCTGGACCTCGTTGATGACAGCGTCGCAAAACGGCCATCTAGATATCGTGCAGCTGCTACTCCAGAATGGGGCTGCTATTAACTCCGGTGACAATGAAGGCTGGACCTCGTTGATGTCAGCGTCGAAAAACGGCCATCTGGATATCGTGCAGTTTCTACTCAGGCATGGAGCTGCGATCGACTCCAGTGACAATAAAGGCTTGACCGCATTGAGGTCAGCTTCGCGATATGGCAATCGGGATATCATGCAGCTACTACTCGAGAATGATGCTGCTGTCGACTCCCATGACAATGAAGGTTGGACCCCATTGATGAGAACATAGAAAAATGACCAGACCGGGGATTGAACCCAGGACCTCCTGGATATATACCAGACGCTCTACCACTGAGCCATCTGGTCCTGGTTCACAGGACCTGGATCTTCTATTTATATCACTTCCCAAGTGTGCCGCAGCATTATCACTTCCCAAGTGTATAGACAGATTGCCAGTCCACAAATTGATGTCAGCTTCGCGTAACGGCCACCTGGGTATTGTGCAACTACTACTCGAGAACAACGCTGCTGTCGATTCCCGTGACAATAAAGGCTGCACTCCATTGATGTCAGCTTCGCAAAACGACCATCGGGATATCGTGCAGTTGCTACTCAAAAATGGGGCTGCTGTCAACACTCGTGATAATGAAGGCTGGACCCCACTGATGGAAGGGTCGTTCTACGGTCATCTGAATATCGTGAGGCTGCTAGTTCAAAATGGCGCTGCTGTAAGGTCCTGTGACAACTGTGGCTACACCCCATTACGGTTAGCTTCACAAAATGGCCATCTGGATATAGTGCGACTACTGCTCCAGAACGGTGGAGCTGCCAGTGTGGACACCGGTAACGACCAAGGCTTCGTTCCATTACATTTGGCATCAGGATGCGGACACACCGATATTGTACAAGAGTTACTACATCACGATGCAACTGTCGACATCCGTACCGCATTTGGGCTGACACCCTTGCATTTGGCATCTGCTTCCGGAGAACTGGACGTCGCACGCATCTTGATTGAGCATGAAGCAGACGTGAATTGCAAAGATTACCTGTGCAGAACGCCATTACACTTCATAGCGGAATTCGGACATATCAATATCGCCCAACTATTACTTGACCCCGGCGCCAGTGCAAACACGCCATACGCAAACATGTGGGCTCCATTGCACGTCACATCAGCTAGTCATTATTCTGATGTGGCGCAATTCCTCATCCGACTTCGTGCTGACGTCGAAACTTTTATCAAGAACCAGGAAGATGTGTTGGCCCCTCCAACGAGGAATGGACAACTTGATATTGCGCATTCGCTAGCGCAACGGCGCCGGCCAATCACAGAATTCAAAGATAGCGATGGTTGCACACCGTTGCACGTAGCAGCACGAAATGGGCACCTTGATATTGTCAAACTTCTAGTCGATTTAAATGCAGATGTCAACACGCGGAATGGCGATGAGAAGACACCACTGGACGTGGCCTTTACAAATGCGAAATGGGAGGTCGCGAGCTTCTTGGCGGAGCGGACGGGAGTGGGAACGGCCATGTATCATCTGGCCAACACACTGGCAGACATGACCACGTTGGATACCGAATCACAAAACACGGACTCGGATGTGATGACACTATCACCCAGCTCTGGGGAGAATGCAACGTTTCTTGACACCGAGATGACTTCGCTATTTACCGAATCCGAAGAGGGGAACCTCGACATGGTACTACGGTCGTTACTCAGCCGTGGCGTGAATGTCAATAAACAGAACTATTCACATAAGGCCACTCCATTGCATGGTGCATCAAGAAAAGGAAGATTTGAAGTTGTGAAGTTATTAATTGGGAATGGTGCGGATGTGAATTCCCGGAACAGGCTTGGGTGGACACCGTTGCATGAGGCATCGGTCGATGGAGATCTGGGTATCGTTCGGCTATTACTTGACAATGACGCCAATGTGAATGCAAAGAAGTATGACCTCAGGACTCCCTTGTACATCGCAGTCATCAACGGCCATCTCGAGGTGGTCAAGCTGCTCCTAGAACGGGGAGCAACTGTTCATCTGCGGGATGATAGAGGCAAGACTCCATACCAGGATGCTTTGAAGCACGGCCGGTCGGACATCGCCCGATTGTTGTCAGAGAATGGCGCACATTAAGGTATGATCCGGCATAATTTCACTGACATGCTGCTGAAAAATACGCATTCAAGCCCGGTGTAAACGTTACCTTGATTCTATGGTTTTGGGATGGATGCGAGAGCATTGCACAACGTCAAATCACTCGAAAAAGGTTGTTATATTGTATTGGAACTTGGAGGGGCGGAAAGTTGGTATTATGTACTACGATTGTCAACTGTTCCTCTCACTTTCTACAACCCCCTTTTACCACCCAAACAGCCAACCTTCCATTCAGCCCAACATTTACACTTTACCCACATTCCCTCCACCACTTGATCCACTGTACCTGGGGACTGCATCCTTGTCATAGTACATGTTGCAGGATATAAACGCTGATTTAAAGAAAACAAAAATGTTATTAACTCAGGACAAAGGAAACTAAAATGCCCCCCCCAAAAAAAGGGACACAGGAATAATGAAGTGGGATCACACCTGTGGGAATCTTTCAGAGTCCTGGAATTTTACAGTAAACTACCCTTAGCTACGGGTGCACTTTACGGGTGCACTTCACAATTAAAGTCTTGCATGTGATACAGTACCACGACCAAGGATGCTACAACACACAAAGCCTTAGACGAAAAACATGGTCTCTGCAAGCCTGAGGTTATTGAAGAACTGACACAAGGATCCGTAGTTCGATTGAAGGAAGAAAAATGAGGTTGAATAAAAGCCGTCAGTTCACAGGTGCAAGGTCGTGAATAAGGTTCGGTCATCAGCGATTAATGCGACGGCAACATCGTTGAGCATGAAGGCGTAAAATGGAATTCAGGTGATGACGAGGGATGAAAGTATACAAAAAAGATATTCTGAGATTGAGAGCACAAAAAAAACAAATAAGAACATCGATGGAAGAAACCGGGGGGGGAGAACGTCGTTTAATGGGGCACTGTGAAACTTCGTATGTGCGGCGGCGCATTATGTTCTATTCCACTAGGACTCGTCGGCATCCTCCCACTCGACTCTTTACTCTGACTGACGATAATTGGCGGCATCGTCACGAGCGACGCAGCAGCCGTACTCAAGTCTGCTGCCGGCGGCGGTGGTGGGGACGGTGTTGTGACACTAATGTGCAGTTTGGGGCTGAGAAATCGGCAGGCCGCCTTCGGGTGAATGTTGTCGCGTCTGAGCCTGTAACTGCGCCTGTGTGATCGTACGTGTTTGCGCCCGCGTCGAGCCACTCGTGGTATCCTCAGGCCGTACAGACTGAGACAATAAAGAGAGAGGTGAAGTCTGAGACGCGAACGAACGCGCTGTTTGGAGCCGGGCCTGTTCGGACGACGAGGATGAAGCGCTGCGCGCACGTGCAGCTGCGCTACCGCTTCTCAACTCTTCCTGCTGCCGTGCCTGTCCCTCTGCTCTAGATCTCACCCGCGCAGATACAGCGGCTGTAACCGCAGCCGCCACAGCCGACGAAGACGACACTGACGACAGACCCGTATCACTCTCGAGCGTCCGCAACCGCGTCCCCGCACCACCAGCTCGTCTCAACGACCCACCACCAGTGCCGACCCCTGGTACACCAAACGTGTGATTTTCGGGATTACTCAGCGCGCCCTCGCTCACTGATGCCTCCGACGGCTCCCCACCAGACAACCGAACTGCGCCGGGAGAACCGTGCGTGCACCCTAGTTACAAGTTTGATGCTAGATCATGACGGGCCGCCAATACTGTGTATGAGGCTCTGTGCGCGCGTGCGCGAGCGACGTGCGAATTGTATCGAGAACTGCCGCTCCCCGTGCCTCCGGATCCAGAGCTCGTGTCCCGTGACCGAGAACGAGATCCAGATCCTAGCGGGCGAAGCCGCGCTGCCATTTCGCGAGGTGAGAAGGCAACTCGAGCGAGCCATCGGGCGACGGTTGACCTGATTTCGGCGGGCGATCTCTTTCGTGGTCTGATTCTGGGAGAGGTTCTTGAGCTGACGATGCTCGTGTGCAGGTGTTACTAAGACGGGTGAGCCACCTGAAGGCGATGAAGTAGTGGTCGTCTCTGCATTGCCCGTGCCGTGCGTCTCGTGAGACTCACGTGTCCAAGTGCTCTTGCTCCTTGGTGTAGTGGCTGGCAAACGGAGGCAAACCCGTGAACGACATGCTTCCTCCGCGTGCCAGGTGACAAAACGCAAATGGGTAACGGCTGTGTATGGGCTGTCCGAGGGCTCGAGAGTGAGTTTGACGCACGGCCGGAGAACGATGACGGACCTTCGCTCGTGCAGCGTCGGATCTGCTCTTCCTCCACCTCCACCTCATCCTCAACGCACACCACAATGTCATCCCCTTCACCTTCCTCCCTCGCTACCACCACCAGTGCCGCTGACCTCAGACCTTCCGCTGTAAATCGAAGCCATCGAGGCCGTACGACCTATTTCCGCCTCCTCCCAGTGTGTGCGGAGTCCTGCGCAGCAATACCCGCTGAATATCCAGAGATCATCCCTGCGCAAACCTTCAATCCACAAGGATGTTGAGTTGAGAGAGAGAAGAGGAAACGTACCAGCTAAGTAGAATGATGAGGGTCCTCTAGGCCGCCCCAAGTGGCATTGGCAATCAATACAACTTTCGCATAGCCAGAAACCTCGGGGCTGAAGAACGAGAGGAGGAGTGCAAGGCCAAGCCTGCGCATGGGAGGAGGGTCACGATCGTCGACAAGTTCTGGGAATAAAAGTAGCACGTCTCTGTGAGCGCGTCGCACAGCAAGCCCTCGGAAAATGGGAGGATGGCGCAGATCGGAGGGTGGCATTGAGTGGGAAGGGCGAATTCCGGATGTGCTGGAAGAAGCAAAAGCAGGTGAAGGACGTCATGGAGACCAGGTTGAGAGCTGGGGAATACAAATTGATGAGCAAGATGACAGGACGACCTGAGATGATTACTTGCCTGAGGGGAGGTGTGCAAGATGGGGACTCACGAAAGCGCCATCGACAGTAGATGAGCTCGTGGGGAAGCAAGACGCCAAATGTCCAGATGGCCCAGCATGCGATATAGGCAACGGCGCCCAAGACCCAGTTACGCCCAGAACCGGGTACTTCGGAGGCGTCGGGGTTCGGGAACTTTGCTACTCTAGCGACCTAAATTATAATACCGCTAAAATAACACATAAATAAATCGAACTCACTCGATCACGATAAAGATGACGTTGAAGTCGAGAAATATTTGAATCTGGACGTGGGTAAAGACGAGGGGAGGTAAGAGGTGAAAGTGGAGGCGAGACTTCCAGGACGGGTCGCGCAAGAGTTCGGGTGCGATCCGGATCCGCGATGGCGGCGCGAAGGCGGGCATCCGGTGTCTGTCGAAAAGAATAAGAATAAACCAGCATGGGAAAGGGCGTTCCTGCTCTGCAGTACGACCGCCGGGACACAAAAACGGGAGGGTGGCGGTTGCTTACCCGCACGTCGTGACACGTGTTGATGTGAACCACTCGCACCACCGTGACCACCCACTTTAGCACTACTTACATGACCACCCTAACCACCAAGGCCGGTAGAACCGGTAACAGTACCGGCCACGTAGAATCTTACATGCTGACGATACGGATGGACCGCGGCACCGGCTTTCGACTTGGCGTCTGCGCCCAGTGCACCGTGCTGCTACCGCCAGCTCGAGAGCAGGAGGATCACCACCTGGCGCTGCTGAGGGCGCGGGTGGTGTATAGAGCCCGGCGGGAGGAGGTTATCTGGGGAGTAACCTTCGCTCGACCAATTCTTGCGATTGCCTGACATGGAGAAGCCCGTGGTTGAGGTCGGTGAGGGCGGGCCGGCTCTCGCTCTTGCGGCGTCTTCCCGCCGCTTGAAACGCTTGAAAGGCAGTTGGGCCTCTACTGATAATTTGTTTGTTTGTCTCTTCCATTGTCCTTTATTCCCCGAGTCATTCTCCTCAACGCCGCTTCCATGGCAAAAGTTACTGGTTTGAATATGACTTATTGCCTGTAATATCACTGTCCAAAACCACTTCTGGTCTTTTCGGTAAGGAGCCTTCTTCTACTCTCAACGTGCTCTCCTCCACACCTATTTTTGCTTACTCCAACATATTCGTAACTCGCCTTTCCTCCATGTCAACTCAAGCACCATCCTCCTATCCGCTGAAGGCACACGCAATACATTTATGCCCAGAACCTCTTGCCGATCTGACTCTGCGCGCAGTGGCACACTTGGTCTTTGTGCTCCTCTCATTCTTCAGCAGTATTTCCCTGGTGAGTTATTGCTTCCTGATGTTGATCCGAGTATCGCGTGACAGAAGGGAACGCCCGCACGTCCGCTAAAGTCACAAAGGATAAAGAGAAACAAATACGGGCTCAGTTGATCAAGAATGAAGCCGAGAAACGCTTGCATTGTCGCATGGGAAAAGACGAGGTGATGAAAATGTAATCGTGAATGGAGGTCTTACAAGACGAGTTGCGAAACTTAGGCAGGTCTGCGATGGTATGCTGGAACTAAGTTATCATTCCCGTTTCCGGCTCTGATACAAACCACTTTCATCACCAACAAAATCACCTGAACCAGCACCAGCACCAGTATAGCCATACTAGAACCTTGCGATTCTCATGATGTGGACAAAGTGTTGCATACATTTGCGTTCCCCAATGACTGAATGGTGCGAATGGCGCGATAGCTATCTGCTTATTGTACTAGGCAGCGAGATCGGCAGTTATGCATGGTTGGGCAGGGCTTAAAACAAATATCCTGCTACATAACTTCTATACTCCTTATCGTTACGAATAGCGCTACGATTCCTGGCCAGAGCTGAGAATGAAACACTGTCCAAAAATTGTCGGGCTGTGCACCTGAACCCTAGTATAACTGCCACTCTTCTCGAGGCTTGATTCCCCGTCGCCCAACTACGTTCCTACTATCCCCTCGGATGTCAAGCTCTATACCAACTCGTGGCTCTATGTCCTCCACGACACCTTCCTCTTCTAACTTTCGCTTGATCTCCAAGGCCTTGTCCGACTATGCAAAGCAGACCGACATAGATCTCACAAAGAACCCATTCGCCGACCAGTTTCACAGATGTGACTCCGCCGAGGCTATTTCTGAGCTACTTCAGGACAGAGTACAGGCGTTCAATGCTTATCGGAACGAACATCGCAAATTGATCAAGTGCCTCAACCCCGTATTCCAGTTCCTCCATGCATTCAAGTTCTCTACCACCCTTGGCGATGCCGTGAGCAAACATACACTGAGTGGACCCTATTTTTATTATTATAACTTTACGCTTCAACCTTCAGGTACCATTTCCACCTGCGAAAGCAGTCTTTGTCGGCATCGATGTCCTCCTCCAAGTATAGATCTCCTTCACCTGTCTTGAAATCCTCCTTATCTGAATCAATCAGGCAGCCTCCAGTGTCAGTGCAAGCTATGATGCGCTCGTTCAAATCTTTGACCGTGTCGGCAATTTCCTCAAACGCCTCCAAATCTATGCCAAGATCCCGTTTACACCACCAATGGTCGATATCATCGTTCAGATCATGCTCGAAATACTTTCGGTGCTGGCCCTGACAACAATGGAGACAAAGCAGGGTCGTCTCAGTAAGTAGATTCTCCCTCCAATTTTCGTCATTTCCTAGACATTTCGCAGAGAAATTCGTTAAGAAAATATTTCGAGAGAGCAAGATTGAAAATGTGTTACAGAAACTGGCTCAACTCATCGAAGAGGAAACCCGCATGGCTGCAGCCCTGACGATGCAAGGTGTCCTAGAAAGCAATGCTAAGGCGGAAATCAACAGTACGCAACACTTGCATGACCACATGCTTGACGTCCTGAACAGTCCTGTTAGACATCTTAGTTTGGCTCTCTGCTCCAGATCCATCGAAAAATCACATCATTGCCCGCGAACATTGTCACGACGGGACAACCAAGTGGTTTGTCCAAGGTGTCTTTGAGGAATGGAGATCGACAGGATCACTGTTGTGGGTCCATGGTAAACGTGTGTCGCTGTCCGAGTTGCATCCCTACACCTGCTAATAGCTGCCTATGACCCAATAACGTAGCGGGCTCAGGGAAGAGTGTCTTGTGGTATGTGTCATACAAATTACGTCATGACAGCCTTATCGACATTTTCGACCAGCTCCATGATCGTTGAAGCAACGAAAGCCATTTCCGATGCCGAGTCATCCTTGATGGCATATTACTATTTCGATTTCCGAGATCCCGCAAAGCAGGACATCCGTGGCCTACTCACTTCGCTCCTTACCCAGCTCAGCATCAAATCAGATCGCTGCGCCAGTATTCTTTCTGATCTATATTCAAGACACGACACCGGATCGCAGCAGCCTGGTAATGACGATCTCAAGCAATGTTTGGTGGAAATGCTGCAACTCCACGACAGTCCCACGATTTACATTATCGTGGACGCCTTGGACGAATGTCCAAACACATCAGGAGTCGAGCCACCTCGTGCACACGTCCTGAAGCTTGTAAACGAACTTGTCAGGTTACGCCTCACAACTCTTCGTCTATGTGTTACGAGTCGTCCGGAAGCCGATATAATACCTACTCTTGAACCTTTGGCCTCCCACTGCGTGTCTCTTCATGACCAGGATGGACAAAAAGAAGCTATTAGCGACTATGTCAAATTTGTTGTCCACTCGGACCAATGGATGAAGAAATGGAGAATTGAGGACAAAGACATAGCCATTGATACACTTGTGCGAAAAGCTGACGGAATGTGAGTTGTTACTTGACACAACCTCACTAGTCGTTTATGCGGAACAAATAGGTTTCGATGGGTTGCTTGCCAGCTAGAAGCGCTGCGGGATTGTCTCCCAGCAAGTCTTCGTGATGCTCTGCGTGAATTACCCGAAACATTGGATCAGACGTACGAGCGTATTCTGCAAGGGATCAAACCAAGAAACCGAGAATATGCTCATCGGCTTCTCCAATGCATAACTGTAGCGATTCGTCCTCTCCATGTCGAGGAGCTCGCTGAAGTCCTTGCGATTCGCTTTGACGCCGGAAAGCCCCCAGAATATCATTCCGATTGGCGCCTGGAGGATGCTCAAGAAGCAGTTATACTCGCATGCTCAAGCCTAATCTCGGTTGTCAGCGTTGATGGATCACGAATCGTCGAATTCTCCCATTTCTCCGTCAAGGAGTTCTTAACATCCAATCGCCTTTCCCACAACCTCGCCCCCTATCGTATTCTTCCCCAGTCTGCACATTCGATTCTCGCACAGGCCTGCCTCTGTGCGCTACTCCGACTAGATGACAAGGTCGACAAGAGCAGCATGAGGAATTTCCCACTTTCCATCTATGCCGCACAACACTGGGTTGAGCATGCTCAGTTTGAGAATGTGTCGTCAAGCCTTCAAGAACTTATGGAGCACCTATTTGACCCAGAAAAGCCACACTTCGCAATATGGGTGTGGATATACGACATAGATCAGCCTTGGGATTGGGTGGAACACATGTCGAGCGAACAGCCATCACAACCCGAAGCACCCGCGTTGTATTATGCAGCACTGTGTGGCCTCCATGGCGCTGTGGAGTACTTGATTGCGAGCTGTTCGCAGGACATCAATTCTAAGCGAGGCGCCTATGGCACACCACTGCATGCTTCCCTGGTGAAGGGCCATCTCGAGATCGCACTGGTATTGCTTCAGCATGGCGCTGATGTAAATGCCCTCAACCAATGGGGCGTGAGCCCGTTGGAATTCGGGTCATCCAGGGGACGTCGTGACATTGTAGAATTTTTATTGAACCCGTACGCAAATGACAATTTACAAAATAATTGCGAGGTCCCGGCGAACGCACCGTCAGGGAATGGAGGATTGGAGGATGGGCGAGTATTGCTGTGGTCTGGCGTACTGGATGTCAATTGCCATGACGATCTTGGCTGGACCCCATTGAGGTCAGCTTCACGATTCGGCCATCGTGACATCGTGCAGCTGCTACTGAAGAATGGGGCTACTGTCAACTCCCGTGACAATGAAGGCTGCACCTCATTGATGTCAGCTTCGCGTAACGGGCATTCGGATATTGTACAGCTACTTCTCGAGAGTGATGCGACTGTCGACTCCCATGACAATGAAGGCTGGACCCCATTGATGGATGCTTCAGCATCTGGCCATCTGAATATTGTGCAGCTGCTACTCCAGAATGGCGCTGCTGTCGACTCATGTAACAATAAAGGCTTGACCCCATTGAAGGCAGCTTCGCGATACGGCCATCGGGACATCGTGCAGTTGCTACTGAAGAATGGGGCCGCTGTCAACTCCCGTGATAATGAAGGCTGGACCCCATTGATGTTAGCTTCGCGTAATGGGCATTCGGATATTGTACAGCTACTCCTCGAGAGTGATGCGGCTGTTGACTCCCGTGACGACCTTGGCTGGACCCCATTGAAGTCAGCTTCGCGGAACGGCTATCGGGACGTCGTGCAGCTGCTACTGAAGAGCGGGGCTACTGTCGACTCCCGTGACAATGAAGGCTGGACCCCATTGATGTCAGCTTCGCAGAACGGCTATCGGGACGTCGTGCAGCTACTACTCGAAAATGACGCTGTTGTAGACTCTCCTGACAATAAAGGCTGCACCCCGTTGATGGAAGCTTCAGCATCTGGCCATCTGGAAATTGTGCAGCTGCTACTCCAGAATGGTGCTGCTGTAGACCCCCGTGACACAAATGGTTGGACCCCATTGATTTCAGCTTCGCAAATGGGCCATCGGGATATCGTGCAGTTGCTACTTCAGAATGGCGCTGCTGTCGACTCCAGTCACAACGAAGGCTGGACCCCATTGATGGACGCTTCGATGTGTGGTCATCTGAACATCGTCACGCTGCTGATTCAAAATGGCGCTGCTGTAGAGTCCTCCGATAATCATGGCTGGACTCCGTTGAGGTCAGCTTCGCAATCCGGCCATCTAGATATCGTGCGACTGTTGCTCCAAAACGGCGCGGCAGTGGAAACTGGCGACAATCAAGGTTTCGTTCCATTACATTTCGCATCAGGAGGTGGACATTTCTATGTTGTAAAGGCGTTATTAGATCACGATCCAACTGTCGACATCCGTTCCGTGCATGGAATAACTCCCCTGCACGTGGCATCTGCTGCCGGAGCACTCGACGTTGCAATCTTCCTGATTGAGCATGATGCAGACGTGAATTCAAGAGATGACCAGGGCCGAACTCCATTACACTTGATAGCGGAATTCGGACACATCAATATCGCGCAACTATTGCTTGACCCCGGCGAAAATGTATACACACCCTGCGCAAACATGTGGACTCCACTGCCCGTCACATCAGCTAGTCGTTATTCTGACATTTCGCAATTCCTCATCCGGGGTCGCGCTGAGGTTGAAGCCTGTAAGGAGTACCTGGGAGCTGTGTTGGTCCCGCCGACGCAACTTGATATTGCACTTTCGCTAGTCCAATGCCGACCATTCACAGAATTCAAAGATAGCGATGGTTGTACACCATTGCACGTAGCAGCACGAAATGGGCATTTTGATATCGTCAAACTTCTAGTCGATTTCGACGCAGATGTCAACTCACGGAATGGGGATGAGAAGACACCACTGGATGTAGCCTTTACAACTTTGAAATGGGAGGTCGTAACCTTCTTGGCGGAGCGGACGGGAGTGGGAGACATGTATTCTTTGGCCAGCACTCTGGCAGGCATGACCACGCTGAAGATGGAATCCCGAAACTCGGACTCGGATGTCATGAAACTGCCACCCAGTTCTGGGGAAAATGCAACGTTTCTTGACGCCGATAGGACTTTGCTATTTACCGCATCCAAAGAGGGGAACCTCGACATGGTACGGTCGTTACTCGGCCGTGGCGCGAATGTCAATGAACCAAACCATACACGTAAAGACACTCCATTGCATGGTGCATCAGGAGAAGGAAGACTTGAAGTTGTGAAGTTGTTGATTCAACATGGTGCGGATGTGAATTCCCGGGACAGGCTTGGGGACACGCCATTACACGACGCATCACACAACGGACATTTGGATGTCGTGCGACTATTACTTGACCACGACGCCAATGTGGACGCAAAGACGTTTGAGTTCAAGACTCCCTTGCACCTCGCAGTCGTCAACGGCCTTCCCGAGGTGGTCAAGCTGCTCCTAGTACGGGGAGCAAATGTTCATCTGCAGAATTGTGAAGGCAAGACGCCATATCAGGAAGCATTAAAGTACAGTCGATCGGACATTGCCAGATTGTTGTCGGAGAATGGCGCGCATTAAGGTATGATCCAACATGATTTCACGGACATGCTGCTCAAATACATATCCAGGTTGCAAACGTTACTTTAATTCGATGGTTCTGGGATGGATTCTCATGGAGGGGTACTGTAATACTACAACCAGTCATGGATGGCTTGATCTGGTAGAAGGTCAAATGACTCGAAAAAGGGTGTTATACGGTATTGGAACATTCGGACAAGCGGGAGGGGAGGAAAGGTGGCACTATGTACGATTGTCGTGGCAATATGTATTAATCCCTTAAGCTACGCGTGATACAGTATCACAGCCAAAGACACAAAGCGTTAGACGAAAAACATGGCCTCTGTTCATGCTTTCATGACTTAAGGTAGATTGAAGAGGACATAATGATCCGTAGTTCGATTGAAGGAAGTTGAATAAAAGCGGTCAGTTCAGTTACAGATGCAAGGACGTGAATCATGATAAGGTTCGGTCATCAGCGATCAATGCGACGGCAACGTCGTTGAGCATGAAGGTCACGGTGTAAAAGGGAACTCGGGTGATGATGATGGATGAAAGTATACGAAGCACATGTATCTGTAGAAGTTTGTAACGCATAAAGAGGAAATTTAGTGGAGCGTCGTAAGAGGGGCGAGGCGGGAGTTAATGGCGTAAGTAGAAATGGGTGACACAAGATGGCAAGTTGCGTAAAGAAGATTTGAAGACGTATGTAAAACGTTGTGGGAGGAGGGGGGCATGACAAAACTCTAATAGAGATATAAACAGCTAAATACGTGCAGGGCGGAAAGCGAGCATGAAGCATTGCAAAAAAAAGACATGTCTTGAGATTGAGAACACAAAAAACAATGGAGGAAACCGGGAGGCGGGGCATCGTTTAATGAGGCGTGGTGAATGTTCGTGTGTGCGGCGGCGCATAATGTTCCATTCCACTAGGACTCGTCGGTGTCCTCCCACTCGACTCTGTACTCTGACTGACGATAGTCGGCGGCATCGTCACGAGCGACGCAGCTGCCGTACTCAAGTCTGCTGCCGGTGGCGGTGGAGGGGACGGCGGTGTGACACTAACGTGCGTTTGGGGCAGAGGAATCGGCAGGCCACCTTCGGGTGAATGTTGTCGCGTTTGAGCCTGCGACTGCGCCTGTGTGACCGTACGTGTCTGCGTCTGCGTCGAGCCACTCGTGGTATCCTCAGACTGTACAGACTGAGACAATAAAGAGAGAGGTGAAGTCTGAGACGTGAACGAACGCGCCGTTTGGAGCTGGGCCTGTTCGGAAGACGAGGATGAAGCGCTGCGCGCACGTACAGCTGCGCTACCACTTCTTGACTCTTCCTGCTGCTCCGCCTGTCCCACTGCTCTAGCTCTCACCCGTGCAGATACAGCAGCTGCAACCGCAGCCGCTGCAGCCGACGAAGACGATACCGATGACCGACCCGTATCACTCTCGAGCGTCCGCGCCCTCGCACCCCCAGCTCGTCTCAACGACCCACCACCAGTGCCGGTGACCCCTGGCACGCCAAACGTATGATTCTCAGGGTTACTCAGCGCCCCATCGCTCGCTGACGCCTCCGACGATTCCCCACCCGACAACCGAACCGCGCCGGGAGAACCGGGCGCACGTCCTAGTACGAGTTCGATGCTAGATCTCGATGCGCCACCGATACTGTGTATGAGGCTCTGTGTCCGCGTGCGCCTCGGCGCGAGCGACACGCTGGCCGCCGAGACGTGTGAATTATGTCGAGAACTGGCGCCACTGCCGCTACCCGTGCCCCCGGATCCAGAACTGGTATGCCGTGAGCGTGAGCGAGATCTGAATGCGCCACTGATCCTAGCGAGCGAAGCCGCGCTGCTGTTCCGCGATCCGAGAAGGGAAGCTCTCGGACTTGGTTGCGACGATGGTGCGGAAAGCAGACCGACTGAATCTTCACGCTCGCGCGCCTCGAGTGAGACATTGGCAAACCACTCTGGCTGACAACATGTTTATCTCCCTCCCCACTCTGTCATGCACGTCATTCACTTCCGGGTGGGGAGAAAGCATGTGCGCGAGGAGGCTGGTCGTGTGGCATACAATCCTCCTGACTCTAGAGGGGTGTGTGAATATTAAGAGACCCACCAGCCAGGTTGGCATACTAGGTAGCGCAAGCAGTCCCTGTCAAGAGGGGGATGCAAGTTACATTTTTAATATAAAAATGAGATGTGATGA
>QLPA01000204.1:0-97148 GCA_003313945.1 Lactifluus pinguis
TCGATGCCATCCTCGTCCGAGGCAATGCTATCTGAGTCGGCGTCAAGGGCTCCATTGGAAACAAAGCCAGCTTCCGCTTCCTGTGTATCCACATTGAACACCGCCAAGTCAAAGAAGCCATCGTCTAAGCCAGAGTGACCACCTTTTTTCCGAGAGGTGGGGGTCAGAGAGCTATGTCCTTCTTCATCTTCCTCGTCTGCGGACTCATCACGCAGCTCGGCTATACCCTCCTCTGATAGTTCCCCGTCGCTGAATTCACCAGCTTCGCCAGATGTTTCCGAGTCACCGTCGCTTTCCCCAGATGATAGATCAGAATCGCCCTCTTCCGAAGGTTTATCTCCAATGCTGTCAATCATCGGAGGGATGGCGCATGCTGTATTGTCTTCGGTGCCATCGAGAGCACAATCCAACATCTTGCAAACGTGCTGAGCTCTGAGTTCGAGCTGCGCCCATATTTGATCTCTGTCTAGACCTTGTACATATAGACACGTTAACGGCGTACGCTTGAATACATCCTTTGTCGCGGGAGGTGGTGATGGGCTACGTTTCCTTTTTCTGATTGCGGACTGTGAACGCGTCACAGGTGCCTGCATGGGGTCGAATGAAGCCAACAGTGATGAGATGTAAGGCTGGGCCTGACTTTCGGAGCTCAATGCTACATGAGAATTGTCAAGAGTTAGTGTTCCGTGAGGGAGGGGAGCCCAGCACACCAAGGTTAAAGACATGCTCCGTTGCTCGGAGAGCAGAATCTTGTATTTCTCCATTTCCAGTGGCGAACGTCTCGGGCTGTGCTTCCAAAAGTAGGGACAATTGGTGAAATGGGGTAGGTAAGGGCGGATCCTCTGTCATGTTCAAGTTCGAGTCGGGATAGCGTGCAAAATGACGGAAGAGCCAGTTGACAGGCGCGTGTCAGACCAATTTGGAGACCACTCCATCTCTATACTGTCCGTCCCGCGGCCTGGAACCGGAAGAATGCAGGCTCTTGTTCTAGCCTGGCTTTGTACACCAACCATTGCAGCTCTTTGTATCGCGCTTCATTTTCCAAAGAACAATGCCAAGCAACGTCCAAGTTTGCTGTATCCTTGGTGACCGAGCCGTGAAACATCGCGTGTATTGCAGCTCCCTTGTTGACTTCTGGGAGGTGGATCTCCCAAGTACTTAAAATGCGTTTGCTGTCTCTTAACACACCCGAACGACCCACCCATCCTCACTCCCTTTCTCAGCTGCTGGCAGCGTACCACTCTTGAGACCGGTAGTTCACTGTTACTTTCTCCATAGACGCTACCATGATTGCTGGCCTGTCAAAATCCGTCACCCTTTATCTTGCTCCCGTCCTCTCCTTGACCTCCTTATTCCTCATACTTTTCGCATATGCAGCACCCGCACTACTTCTTCACAGCAAAGTTGCTCTCCTGGTGGTGTCACCATCGTCCATGTTAATGAACTCATCGTCTCGAGCAATCGATGGACCTACTGTATTCCTGGGCGCCCTTGGTAATCCGAACAGCTTATCATCTAAACACGCCTATCCTAAACTTCCTATCACAGGATCCTGCTCCCGTCCAGACAACAAGGGTCCAGTAACATGCACACCGCCCACATTGTCCCCGACGTATGGTAAGGTGACATAGGCTCATGCCATAAAAGTATTTTTAATGTCAATATAGACCTGTCCGCGCTGCCTCCCAATGTTCCGAAACTCCTTGATGCCCCAACGACCTCTACGCCCGCCTTTATTGCAATTTCGATCGGCTTTTCTACCATATTTTTAATACTTTTCACCCTGATATCTCTTCGAGCAAGCCTCGGACCCAAACTCTCTGCTGCGTTGGAGCGTCCTGCACTTCACCGTGCATCTGCTTGGCTTGGATTCCTGGGGTTTCTGATAGGCACGTTTTTGGTTTATCTCCACTTCTTCGCGGATTCAGTCTGAGCTTGGATGGTGATATTAGGTCTGACCTCCTTCTTGATCCTTCGCATGTGGTTTGGAAAGGCAGTTGAGGACTTCAATACGGGTATCGCACAAGGCGGGAGCAACGGGCCCCAGCTCATCGCCCAGACGAGCAATGGCTTTACGAGTGCGTTTCTCAACACCTTGTAATCCAAATTTGTCATCTCACATCCTTGTACCAGTGGCTTGGGTAGGGTATGCATTTTTCGCGGTCCCTGTCATCTGTGCTCTGGCTCGACTACATGTGACAGCTGGTGGCAAGTGAACTGAAACATGCATTATTTATACTTAGTTAATTGCAAACCGAGTGGACAATTAATCATTTTGTAGCATATCATATGTTCAATAATACATCTACCTAAATTTACGACGGGGTCGCGTGATCAGTGATGCTCTGGGCGCCAAGATGTGTGGCCGCGTGGCACGACGCGTATAAGTATGTCTCAGCTCCCACAGGAACCTCCAACACATGCAGGAACTAGAGACTCTGATCCCACATCGGTGCAAGGATCCTCTTCGCTCGAACAGGATGAGCATAGTGGTTCCGATGACGACGTGCAGGTGCGTTGTGCCGTTGGTGATGGTTGATCTATCACTTGACCTTGGTAATCGCCAGGGACGACTTGAGGAAGCTGAGGCGCTCAAACAGGAGGGAAACGACCTATTTCGACTTAACAAGTGGAATGAGGCGTTGCAGAGCTATCGGAATGGCTTGGCTCGACTTCCGAAAAGGAGGCGTCCACCTGCACCTCAAGCTACTCCTCGCAATGAACAAGGCGACCCACCCCCAGCCGCTGAAGGAGATGCTAGCCATTCTCCCACAGAAATTGACGGTCAATCTGCAAGCGACGCTTCTCCCAGTGTCGACTCTCCGCTAGAACGCGAATGTGCGAAAACTCGGAGCGTCCTTAACGCGAATATCGCAGCATGCCATGTCAAGTTGGTAAGGGTTCACGCTCGTACGAGTTTGAAAGTTGAATCGATTTCTCTGTACAGGGCGAAAGTGAAAATGCCGTTAAAGCGTGCACCGAAGGTTTGCTATGGGTATTGTCACATGGACGCGCCAGCCAAGCGCACACTCAGCTTTGCAGGATGATCCTTCCTATATAAGGGCATTGCAACGACGGGCGCAGTGCAACGAGAAGATAGGCTCATGGTCGGCGCTTTCCAGCGCAAA
The DNA here is from genome assembly GCA_003313945.1 of Lactifluus pinguis. Lineage (NCBI taxonomy): Eukaryota > Fungi > Basidiomycota > Agaricomycetes > Russulales > Russulaceae > Lactifluus > Lactifluus pinguis. The sequence continues at coordinate 3,129 of QLPA01000204.1, forward strand.
GGAAGGTAGGCAGTCCTCTTACTTTTTCCAATCTCGCGCTCAGTGTACAGTATAGACTACAATGCACTCGTGGCCCTACTACCTCCATCATCGAATCAAGCTGCCGATGCGAAACGGTCGTTGCGCTTGCTCGAGCCTCGTTTGGAGGAAGCACAGAAGCGAGAAGTCGGTGAGATGGTGGACAAATTGAAGGGCATTGGAAATAGTGTTCTCGGTGAACGAATTGCCCCGACGTCTGGGGAAACCTGCTAAATGGAACAATCTAGGGCGATTCGGCTTATCAACAGAAAACTTCAAATTTGAGCCCAATGGCCAGGGAGGTTACTCGCTGAATTTTTCTCAATGATATAATTCGCAAGCGACTTACCTAGTCGAGGAAGGATGTCGGGTTCTGGAAGATGGTCATGCGGTCGAAGGGATATACCTGCTAGTACATGAGCAGCGATGTATGGCAACTTTGCCAATCTTACCCTCGCCCAGATTGTGCCGCGGATTAAAGACAAGGGGACTGGTCCATAATCTCGTGAGTCCCGTGAGAGGTCTGCATTATCGCCCATGAGCCATACGTGGCCCTTTGGGACTATAACATGCTCCGAAGAAGAAACCTTCAATCCGGTCGGGTCTACGCATACAATATCTCCGGGTAATCCTAATAACCGCTTGCACACCAAGCGGCCAGGTGTCAGGGGTGATTCGAATGTGACGAGGTCGCCACGTTTCAGGCAACCTGGGTTGAGTCGGAAGGAGAGCCTATTCTCGATGACAGCCTCGCCATCCTGAGCCATGGTAGGAAGCATCGAAGGTCCGCTGACCTGTTGGGATTAATGAGATCTTTGGAGTCGATAAGGGGGAGAAAAGTACGCGCTAGTTGAATTGACCCCACGTAATTAAAAAAGAGGTGGAAGGCACAGAACGCATTAACGGCCTGAGGGGAAAGCTTATCAGCTCGACGTTACAAGTGTGCAGGAATGGTAAAAAAACGGACATAAAGTGCTCCGGTGATTGGTGGCTTGAGGCGGCGAAAGACATTCCTCTGGGCCATGGGTGGATGAACTAGTAACTACCACGGGCCGGACCGTGTTATCCATGTCATGTCAACCTTTAGAAGAAAGGAAAGCACTAAATGTCCTTTGGTCGGGACTCGCTCCTCCCCGTTCTCATCTTCTACTGTCTTAACGTCCTCAGGCATAGCCTCTTTGGATGACATCCTCGGCGGCGGACTGCCTTTGTCCTGCTCTATGCTGGTCACCGCACCAGACACTCATTCATCTTACGGGGAGCTCGTCCAGAAGTATTTTATATCTCAGGGCCTCGCCTCGGGACATAAAGTTTACGTCATTGACGAAGAACCTGAACGATTCGTTTCTGAATGCATGTGGCCCTCGAGTGGGACTGGGTCTCGTGATGCTCTAACGGCAGAGGACAAGGAAGATGGCATCGAGTCTGATCATGATGCAAAGGTTGAAATTGCGTGGCGATATAAACACTTGAAGCAGTTTCAGACTACTGTGTCGACATCAAATCTGTACGTGTACCGACTCGATTGATGACCTGAACAACAGACAAATTTTCATGCTGTATTTAGTTCCACAGATGATTATTGCTACTCATTTGACTTGACACATAGAGTTCCTCGTCAAATTCTGGATCAGGCAATCAAGTCCTCTCAACTAGTACTCTTGAACGCCTCGACCGGCTTGACGAGGCTTATCGATACCATTGCGGACTGTCTAGACACGTCTTCTCGAGAGGCGCTGCCGATTCGAATTTGTATTCCGCTGCTTGGCTCCCCAGGTTGGGGAGACCTACATCCTAAGGTATGGTTGATTACCCGCCCTTCTTACAATGTCAACGCCTATTCCAAGGACGTGTTACATTTCGTGTACTCCTTGCGCACCGTCCTGCGCCGATGTTCTCATGCGTGCGCTTCGGTAGGCCTCCCACCGTATATGTCGGTTGACAGCTGGGGCGGCGCTGGCTGGCTCAATAAGCTTAGTTGGTTCTTTGATTCTTCCATAACCCTTGCCGGGTTCAGCGGTGAGAAAAAGGGACCACTTCGCTACTCGGACTGGCTAATATATTTCAATGCGTCGAGCAGACCCATTATTGGCGCATACATTCCCTTCTTATCACGGATCTCTCCACATTCATACGTTACCGGCTCCCCAGAGTTTGCTGTCGATCAGCGACAAGTCATCGACACTGCGGGGAATCTCGTTATTGTCCGGTTCAGCTGGTGGAAGGGAAAACAATTTAGCGTTCAAATGTACCAAGAAAAGGCTTGTGTTTGAAACGCACCACTTGGATGTGGAAGGAGGAGTAGGAGAGCGGAGGACAATAGTGTCCGCGGGGGATGCAAGCCGAGAGAAAAAAGCTACCACATCAACGTCACAGTCACCATCGAGGGGAGGAGCCGCGATGGAGGTGGAGTTAGAAGGTGAATCGGACATCGCTGCCGCTACCGCGGCCGCGGCCGAGCGAATTCTAACAGAGAGTTTAACAAAAAGGAAGAAGAAAGTTACGTTTGGTGCAGAGCGACCAGAGCTGTATGATTTTTGATCGTAATTAAAAAAAAACTTGTTCGTATTTGGTAGGACCTACACCCTATCGGTTCACTCTCCGAACTTCTAAAAAAAAAGAGAGATTTTTTTGGGTCAATCAGTCGTCCTCGTCGTCAGGACCCCAAAGGGGAATTCGGGGGTACGACTAAAAATCTTGTGGGGGTGAACAGTTTGGTAAATAAATGCGCTCCGACGAAAACAAACTTGACGCGGTTACGCCACGATACGCGAGGACGCACCCGTGCACCAGTTTGAGGGTCTGTTCCAAGCACCTTTTCTCGTTCAACAAACAAACAAATACTTTACTCGCTCCCTTGCTCGTTTTCTCGCCTGTGTTGGTCATCCTTCCCTCCTCCGCTCTTTTTTTTTTGCTTTTGGTGATCGCATCGCATACACTTGCTTATGACCTGCCTTTTCTCTAGCTCACATGCACGCTCCCCTTCGCTCCCATTCCCCTACCCAGTCCCCAAATCAACCCCCTTCGTCTTCGACAACAATTCACAATCTTAACCGTCGTTCAGAAGAGTCGGTCTGGTCCCTTCCATACGCGTCACACTCATTTTCACTCTCCCACCCTCCCTCCGCGTCCAACCCCATAGAATCATCTTCAGTCACCGTCGGTCAAGACCCCGCCCCTCCTCTTCCCTCTTATTTGGCTCGCTCTTCATCCGACTCTGATGAGCCTCCCTATCCCGAATCTAGCCCCCCTCGAACCTTTTCCAATCTCCCCAAAGCTTCCCCCCTTCCCGATCCTTCCCAATTTCCTGACCCCTACCCCTTCCGCTCTCCCCAGTACCTCAGTTCGGGACCACCCACTCTCTCATCCGGCGGTTCTTCAATCGCGTCAACTCGCTCGTCTGCTGCTTACACCAGCTCCGGAAGCGCGCTCGCTTCCGGTGATTTTGGTAATCATGTGCATATCGCTTCCAGTGATGACGATCAAGCCATTGGTGTTGGCATTACCTCGGACGACGTCGTGCATCTCACGAACCAAGATTCGTCCATGTCTACTTCTGTGTCTCAATCAAGAGCACCCATAGACCAGTCCCGCTGGTCCCAATCCTACTCGGCCAGCATTCGCTCTCGGTCTTCTCTCGTGCGCAGCAACAGCAGTAGCGGCAACGAGAACGGTAGCTTCAGTTTCTCCCAGAAGCCTCCCGACCTGAGCTGGCAACCAGTTGACGAACGTGATGAGGTTGAACTCATCAGCGATGGGGATACTGAGGATACTGATTTAGAAGAGGATGACATGCCCGAGGGTGAGCGTGAAGAAGAGAGGACATCTGCAATCGTCATCGCTGAGGAAGGCCGCGGCCTTATAGTTCGAGGCGATGGTGTGGCCGTCGCAGATCTCATTGTACAGCCAGGTGTGCCTCGCCTGCATCTCTTTCTCCTCACTCTTCTTGACACATGTCTTTGCACAGGGACGACGCATTTACTCATCGGCTGTTCAAGTACTGCGAGCGCTTTGCCGGCGTTTTTGACGAGCGTCTTGCCTGATATCGGTACCACGTTGCTAGCCCTAGACATTTCTGCCAATTTTCTCGGTGCTCTCCCTCCTGCCCTGGGAACTTGTGTTTGTTTGGAGGAGCTGAACGTTTCCAGCAACCCCCTTCGGGCCCTTCCGCTTTTCATAACGCAATTAGCGTCCCTTCGCGTTCTCATCGCGGACTCGACTGGTATCACCACCCTCCCTGCACCTCTCAGTGCACTGGACAAGTTGCATACGCTGAGCATAAGAAGAAACAAGATGTATTCCTTACCCTTCTGGCTTTGTCTTTTGGTATCTCTCCAGACTCTTCTTGTAGATGGTAACCCATTCCAAGGCCCGTGGAAAGCTTTGATGGAGCCCCTGCTTGCCAGAAGCACCTCCGGTTCGAACTACCATCCTTCAATCCCAATCACCCCTCCTCCCCTCAGTGCTAGTCAAGACGCTGATTCAATCCCTGAGACGGATGTGGATGACCCTCAGCCCCACCAGTCGGACAGTCGTGTTCAAGAAGACGAAGATACTATTACTCCCGTTCGCGCTCCAGTATTGGGACGTGCAGCAACTCCACCCAATCCAACGGGCACAGCACCGGTTCCTGTTAAACGCGGTGTAACACGGACCCGGACGACCCCTAGCCGTGCATACTACGAGAAAACCCGGGGAAAGTCGAACACACCCGCTGGCCCCTCTCGTGCCCTGTCGACACACGATAACGGGGAATGGAAGGCCCCTGATCCCGTCCATGGCAATGAGAATGAGCTTCGCCGCATGAAAAGTGCAGGAGAACTGCGCCAGGGGCCTACCTCTATGTTTTCTTCACCTAGCTCCCCCATTTCCCCAGGTCGACTTACACGCTCTCATTATGCTTCTTCATCCAACCTGCTATCAGACACAGAGCTCATCCCCCAACGGTCTGCTACCATGGGCCGGAAATCCCCTTCTCGTGGGCAAGGCAGCCAACCCCCATTCGATCACGATCTATGGGGCAAAGGTACAGAACCTGAGACGAGCCCTACAACATCACTGGCACGACCTCCGAATATGTCTCATTCTTCACAGACCTATGCTCATCCTCGGGGCGAGTCTCTCTACGACACAGAGAGGTCAGGGATGCGCCAACGCGGCGGGTCCCGCAGGAAAGATGATAAATCAAAAGAGCAACCGGGGAGATGGGGTTTCTTGAAGAAGATGTCTATGGGGAAGTTGAGGCCAGATGCCCCATCGCTGAAGCCATCCACTGTCTACGCAAGGCCAGGCATGGCTACCCTCCCAAATGTCGCAGAGTCAGCCTCAGCACCTTCGCCCGTGAAGCCGCGTTCAAACACTGTGTCCTTGATCAACGTACGGCTCTCGGCCACAGGTTCCCTTGGCATGGATATCCCGGGGGATCCCCCCGAAATATCGGTTTCCCCATCCGCAACTGAGCATACAGAGGCGGGGATAAACGAAATTCCTCCTTCGCCGAATCCTTCTCTCGCACCGTCCCCTAGTCTACTTTCCGTTACTCCTTCGTCTCCCAATCTTTCCCTTCATTCCCCCACGGCTCGGGTCACAAAGCGGCGCAGCTTCCTCCCTATTGAAGGACCACCTACTCTTTCGCCCTCGTCGGGGCCTTTCTCTTCTGCTACCAGCCTGGCTAGTGCCGAAGATGATGAATTGCTGACTCCAAGTCCTATCACTTCTGGGACAGCCGAGCAGGCACAGCGCCGAGAAGAAGAAAGAGCACGCGAAACGTACACTCGCGCGCTTCGGTCAGTCATGGCCTACTTGAGGGACATGCATGACTTGTCCGTGACACCGCATTCCCTCACGAGCATGTACTCTCCGTCCTCGCCCGATATCTTAGGCAGTGGCCCTCGTTCCCGGCGGCCTACAACTACTGAAGGTAGCCGCGTTGCATCGGATGGTACCCTGAGCTCAGCTAGCTCCGTTGCAGCCTCCCGCAGCGGTAGTTCAGACCAACTGAGGTCGCCAGAGTCCATCTCGCACTTACGTAATTTGAACTCATCTCAGACAACCAGCATTGCGACTTCAGACAGTGGATCATCCACGAATGGAGAAGAGCGCAAGTTTAAAGATGATAGCAGCAGGCGAATGCGAGTAGTCAAGGAGATTGTGGAGTATGTGGAAAAAGGTTCACCGTTCCATGATGATTCTGATTATGTTCCCTTCAGCACCGAAAGGACGTACGTCAAAGGCTTGCAAGAACTCATCGACATCTACATCAAGCCAGCGGGTGCCCCAGTGATTCTACTTGGCGGCGTGAGCTCTACCAAGGAGACTGTCATTCCTGCTTCAGAAAGGAAGATCGTGTTCAGTGGTCTTGATTCTCTCTTTTCGTTCCATAAGGATATATTCCTTCCTGCTCTTGAACTTGCCGCAAATCCCGTCCTCCGTCCGCAAGCCAAGCAATCAGAGCAAGAGATGGAAGGAGTGCTATCAGCTAACGCTGCTAGAGGTATTGCCAGGACATTCGTCTCGCATGCTGCATTCATGCGGATGTACTCAACATACATCAAGTGAGTCATAGTCTACTTTATACCTGAAAAAATCTGACTTGTGAACACCAAAAGCAATTTTGACAATTCAGTTCAGCGGATTAAACAATGGGTAATCGACCGCCCAGGGACAGCGACTGGTCCATCACCTCTTTCACCCTCTCTCGCTAGCCAGCCAGCTGCTGGAACAGGTGCTTCCAACATGGCGTCAGATCCTTCGGGAGGACCGCAGCTTACGTCGAGTCAAAAAAAGCGTATCAAAAGTTATCTTAAGCGCTGCCGGCTAAACCCCCGCCACTCACAGCTGAACTTGGAGGGTTATCTCTTGTTGCCAGTCCAACGGATCCCGCGTTACCGCCTTCTTGTGCGTAGCATTTACACACCCGAATTCCGGGAGCAACCCTCATCACTTTACAGTTAGAGGAATTGGCCAGAAGTACGACCCCCGCAGAAGGTTATGTAGATCCACTTGACCAGGCCCTGGATGAGATTTCATCATTAGCGACGAACATGAATGAAGGCAAGCGCGAATCTGAATCCCGGTCAAAACTTGTCCAGTGGCAATCAAGGATCAAAGGGAGATTCCCGAGTCCCCTAGTGCAGCCACACCGGTGAGCTCGCTGAGCAATCTTGGCAGTACTTGTGAAGGCTCATTCCACTTTCTAGTCGGCTCATCATGGACGGCCCTCTTTTGCTGACAAGGGTTGTACGCAAAGTTCAGATTGCCTTTGAAGTGATCGATGGTCAAGGCGACCCTACAACGATTCAAGTAGAATGTCTCTCTCCAGAGCAAACGCCGCGTTCACTTCTCGGAATACTGTGCAACGACCTACTGGTTTTATGTCGTGATCCGTCCGATGGGAAAGACCCCACCTCGCATGTTGAACTTTGGGCGGTCCTTCGCATGCAAACGGCTCCGGAGCCCGCGAGTATTGTTCATGGCAATGGTAGGCTATATAGCTCTTTTATTGACCTCATACCAAGTTTCAACTGCCCTTTTCTTCAGTTCTCCGGATTGTTGATAATAAGGCTGTCCTTTATTTCGAAACATCGTCGACATCCGTCGCCTTGAATTGGTTCCGAGGCATGTCGTATCTACTTTATGTGTTCTGCAAAGTGATGACGGGCTTTCTACAGCAATCAACCTCCATATACCAACCTCAAAGGCATGAACATTTAGTAGCACCTTTTCTATTCACACGTGCATGACATTATTGTCCGAGAAAAATCATTCGTGGTCTTCGTACATATTCGCTCTTTTATATTAGTCCGTTCTACACGATTCTCGCGCTTGCATTGTGGCCCTCTGAGCCAGCTTTACCTAATTTATCACAATTTGGTAAGATATTGACCCTAGAACCAATCACATTCTCAACAACAACACACCCCGCTGACGTGGATCGTAAGTCAGACATGGCGTGCTTCCTTCACGACCCTCTGGTAAATGTTGTGCCAAGAAAACGTTCGACATATTATTGTGGTTATGGGTATTAGTACCACTACTATATAACCTTTGAACTCCACAACAGGAACCGCGAAACCACACCAATTCAACGTAGTTGATTGAACACACACCAGCCTCACATCTGTCAAGAAGATATGAATGACGGAGACGAACGCTTCGACTTTGGTCACTCACCAGCCACTGCCAGATGGCCTCTGCTCTGTTCTTTGGTGGAGGCTCGTCGTAGGTGCTTGCCTCTATCTCCGCAAGTCCCGTGTAGAAATCCATCTGTGATGGTTCGACAGGGGGAACACGTTTCCAGTACCTCGCGCCGATGTACAATATCGGGAACAGCAAGACGGGGAAATAGCTTGTGATAAAGTTGGCTGTGTCCCATTGGCCGTGGAGGAAGACGGACCACCCGTTGAACTGTATGTTTCGAAATTCCGACTCGTGAGTGAAAAGAGAAGTTGTGGTAACAGTTTACACGTACAACGCAGATAACGATACAAAAGATGGCAGAATACCACGCTGCGTACGGCTGTAGGGGCGACGAGAACGGCAGCGTCTGGCGATCAATTCCTTGGGCCTTCATGCCGGCATGGAATCGAATGTAGGTGTAGGAGATACCGAACCAAGTCAAGAGACCTGCGATGGACGTCATGTTGGCGAACCAGTTGAACACCTTGCCGGCGCCCGCCGAGACGCCCATGAATGCCAACAGTGAGAATGCAGAGGAGGCTATGAGCGCGGTTACGGGCAGTCCATTCCGAAGAGTCCTGCTGAATATTGAAGGTGCATTTCCGGCAATGGCGAGACCGTCTGTGTGTGTACGAGGGTAAACAATAAACTCGAAGGAGAAAAAGGCTTTGTTATGGCACTCACACAACGCCCGTGAGCTGGTGTATAGATCACTTGAAGCCGCAGACCAAGCGGAAGTCAGGAGTGCGGCGTTAATGAGCTGCGGCAACCAGGAATATTAAGTCAAGGGTTCGATGAGCCCTAATTCAGGAAACCATACTTGGGGAAGAGCTTTGATGCCAGAACGCTTGATAGCGATAACGAATGGGGAGGCGGCGGCGGTTCCGCTTCCCAAAGCAAGCCTTGGATCATTTGAGGGTACAAGCAAGCCAATGATGGTCACGCCGCCAATATAAAACAACAAGATGCGAATGTACACGCGCCGGATCGCTTTCGGCAGGTTTCGTCTGGGGTTCTTCGCCTCGCCAGCGGCGATCTGAAAACCCATTCATGTTTCAACATCCACGCAACAAAAAGTCCGAAAGTGCCGGGAAAAACTCACAGCGACGATTTCAGTACCAATGAAAGAGAAGCCCGCCTGAGTCAAAACCGTCCAAAAGCCAAGGAAGCGACCTTTTGCGCCAGTGATGCCAAAGATTTGAACAAATGGACCGGGGTTCTTCCAGTAGCGGAACCCAAGACGATCGTGGTCAGGACCTCCACCAAGGTCAAGAATGATCCCGAGAATGATCAAACCTAGGGTTCATACATTCATGAACAACCAGCCGTGGGAAAAGAAATACAAAAAAGCGTACCGGTGATTGTAATGACTTTGATGGAAGCAAATACAAATTCAGCCTCGCCATATGCACCTGTACGCCAAATTGGGAGAAACTCAATAAACTGTGGAGCATCACAACTGTCTGGCTGATGCACGTACCGGCCCCCATAAAGTTAATCGCGATAACCACTATCAAACAAATGGTGACCCAGGCTGAGTTTAGTGATGTTTTCTTGTCCCAAAAATCGATTAGAACGGCGGCTGCGCTTAGTTCAGCCGGGAGGACGATTGTCCAGTTATACCAATAATTCCACCCCATCGTCTGAAAGAAAGAAGTGGGTATCAGGTGGTCTGATCGTATACCAACATCATGATGTGACATACGAATGAGAATGCAGGGTCAACAAAGCGTTCTGCTAGCTTGATATGGCCGCCGGGAATGGGAAGATACGAGACCATTTCACCAAGGGAAATCTGGGAACGGTGATCAATGCTTCGACGAAGACAAGTGAGGGCTGGGGGGCTAACCATGACGCTGTAGCAAATAGACCCCACGGCCATGTATCCCAATAAGAGACCAACGGGGCCACCGTGTCTCAGGGAATTGGCGGTACTCAAGAACAGACCAGTCCCGATAACGCCTGAACAGATGAGGGAATCAGATGGTTGCGGACACTTATGGATTCATTCCAGTCGCGTACCTCCAATACTGTGTGAATTCGTTCAGTAAAATTCTGGTATACGGCAGAGAAGATTCGAATTACCTTATCATTGCGATGTGTCTGTTCTTTAGCTGGCGTGAAAGAGAATCATGCTGAGGGACAGTATTCGACTCGACAAAGTCGACCTTGTCAATGGCTGAACCCATATCTGAGCCATTGACGGGTTTGTCGCCCACTGGTTGCTCGGCAGCAGACATGATAGAAGTGTGGGAAAGGGAAAGGTGGTTAACCGCATCGTGTTGTGAATGGAAGGACCTTTTAAAATGCCCGAAGACAACAGGAAAACGCCGGCTAGTTCAAATTTTCGCCCGCGCCAGAGTGGCAACAAGATGGTACAGGTACAGCCAATTTTAGCGACGAACACCTGCACCGCATTGCTTCTTCGGTGACACCCAATTGAACCAAATGACTACTGTAGTTGATCTCAGAGCTGTGCTCGAAGTAGGAGCGCCATACCAAGCTGTTCCGGTGTATGGACGAAGAAGCTGGACCAGCCATGGCCATGGAGACAGCGCCTCAACTGTGTAAAAATAAAAGTTTGATCTTGAAGAGCCCCGCCACCACCGCGTCGACGTTTCAGCCGCGTGCTCCCGCGGGAATTTTTTAAGCGAAGGTTCCCGGATGTTGGATAATTAACACCGCCCCGCATACTGAACCTCGTGCTTCGTCCATCAACCTGTACGTACGCCGCACTAATGTCTGGCACTAGCCTGATTTACCATTTTTGTAACAATTAACACGGTGATCGCATTTTATAATGATTAGATAGTGACAGACCGAATTGAGACAGTGCCGGAAAAGTCATCAATCGAGGTGAATAGGACAGGGTTTAGAAAATAAAACTTAAAGTACTTAACCTTAGCGCCCGTGGTGCACCACACTTTCGGTCGTAACCCCAAAAGGGAGACAGGCGTGGGTAGACAGAAAAACATAAAGAAACGAGAGAAGAATATCGCAAACTGATGATATCGCATCAGCATTGATGGAACTTTGTAACTATGTAGCCCTGCTCCTTTTGATCCCCCGCCTTCCTGTCTTCTTGGTACCCAACGGTGGCATCCTGTGTACAACGATGGGCTAAGCGCCGAGGTTGACTTGTCGTGTAAGTAGAGGCCGCCTTGGAGACGAGCTCTACCCTCGGCTCCAGAAGAGAAGCCTTAACACGAGCGATGTCATCGTTTTCCTGGGCAACGTTGTTGCTGACAGTCAGCTTCTGCTTGGTTACCTTTGTGGTCTGTGAGCTCACTGACCTCTAACTCCACCGATGTCACCACCTTGATTCAGTTGTTAAAGCCCGGCGAGTTCCGGTTCGAGCTCATGTTGGGCCTGAATTTGATTTTCTCGCCTCTCTTCTGATTGCCGATCCCATCTCTGAGCAGGAATCAAGTCGAGCTCTTTTGCTCGCTGGTAGCCTCTCTTCACGACCTCTCTTCAATTTCCCGCCAACACCCCGCTCCCCGGAACCATGGTCATGCCCCGCTTGCCGGCTGGGAGTAGAAGACCACCAAGTGGATTCATATGCAAAGTCCCGGACCTTGATAGATGGTGGCAATTCCGGAACACTGGTATGACGAGGTGACAGGATAGGTGAATTGAGAGGCGATCTTGGGGAAGAGGAAACATTGACAATAACGCTCCAGCCGCAGTCAGCTTTTTCTAGACCTCGTATGGATCGCAAGAAGGAAGTGATCGCCTCGGCCACTTTGGAGTCACTTGTGCCAGGTACCACGAAACGTCGAGAATCATCGTTGGCATCTTCCATCCAATATTTCTCTAGCTCGTCGAGAGGAACAGGGGGCTCCTTGATGTCCTCCAAAGGCTCAGGCTCGTCCAACGGCAGACCCGTCGTGATGCCATGCCGCAGCATTTCGTGCCGCCGCTGTGCCCTCGCCCTGTTCCGTGCGGAACGCTTATGCGCTTCCCTACTCTTCCGAAATTCCTTTCTTCGAGCGTTGTCCATATTAAGCAGAAACCTGACACGACGCATCTCAAGATCCTTGTCACCAGGATACGTCGCTGCCAGACCCAAGTCCTCGTTTGGTTGATCCGCTCTGCTCGCCTGGAAATCAATAAGCGTCACTCGCGCATCTGGGCCAATGAGGATGTGTCTGAGGGCGACATCTCCATGAACTACTCCACGTTCGTGCAACCTTTGGAAAGCTTCGACAACGCGATCCTTCAGAACCATGGGCATGGAGGCAGAAGCTTCCATCCAGAGAACGGGGTGCGGCAAGTCCATGGCTATATCGATCTGCCCAGGGCGGGTATATACCCCTATAACGTGAGGAACAACGTCTCCTTGCAGGGGAAGAAGATATCGCGATGACTTGTACAATGCCAGCTACATGATCATGTTTAAGCTTGCAGAGACACAAGGTGTTGGGCTCTGACCTCGGAGTAGAACCCATCCCATTCTCCCATTCTTGACATGTCCCAGCTAAATAACGTTTGTCAACAAGGACGAGAACCATGAGGTCCATCTCACTCACGTCTTACAGACATAATTAACAGTGGTCGAGTCCCATCCGTCTTGGTGTGGCGTTTGGACAGTGCCAGATTGGATGTGGGCAGTCGACATAACGCCCTCTGGAATCGCAAGTTCAAACAAAACCACACTTATGTTGCAGAAAAATGATACTCGCCTCCCAGCCACTTCAAGATTTTGACGTCTTCAATGGTGCGTCCGTTCATCCAGGCGAATTTCCCATGTGTTTTGTATAGGGTGCAGAATACCAAGTCGTCATGATATGAGGGTGGGACCTGCAACTCTCGGTTCGGGATACTAACTTCCTCCTGAAGACAACGTGTGTGTGTGGCAACATCTTTGGAAACATCCTTGTCTTGAAAGGGTAAAGAGGGCGTTACGTGGGTGGGTGCTTCAACGCTATGCGGACCAGTTGCCAGTATCTCCAGAAAGGAGGAATAATGGGCGTGTGGCAGAATGCGGTGAACGATGTCCGGGAGTGACCCTGGGTGTCCTCTAGGGCCGGTAATAGCTGATGGGTTGAGAACAGAAAGTGCCGTCTTTGTCAAGGTTGTCATCGAAAGGTAAGATTATACGGTGCGTAAAAGGTGCGATATGATGATGTTCTGTGCTCCATGCTCCATGCGACAATATAAGACAGTTAAACTCTTTATTCCTCTTCCGGTCTCATCGATTGTAAAAAAGAAATGCAAGCTTGTCTTTATCCCAGGGTGTCTTGGCGCTAGTCAACAAAGTTACCATATTTGGTTGAACGTCGCTGTTGTCCTTGAAAACAAGGTCGCTCTGTAGGTAGCTCGAACGTGGTGCCAGTGACCCTAATACAGCCCATACAAGCAGAGCGTGGCTTCTGAAAAGCGTTACGTGGGTGGGGTCAACGACCCTTCGTGGGAGAGTGCTTCCTTTCGAGATTGCCACCCAAATTGTGGCATGGAATGGGGCGCTGGAACACACTCAACTCGCAAAACAAATGGAGAAGACATATGATAGAAGCACCACCAGCCAATGTGACCCCACCGTTCATCAGCTCGTCTGATTGGAACCATTGGTTGGTGCCTATCATACGAATGTCGGAGATCTTGGAACCCGGGCCCCGCAGCTGCAGGGCTACAATATCACGTTAGATCTCTTTATCCTAATCACCCCACGGTCCCTTTACCAGACTGTCAAAGAAGACGAAGTATTGCTAAACTATCCGACCGTCACGGATCAACCGTTCAGGTGTGATATCAGCACATGGATCCGTTCTTAAGTTAGTTTCATTTACATTTCCACAACCAGCTCTCCTCTTCCTGAATCTGGGCATCTTGATTGGGCAGTGCGGACACCTCGGGAAGACACGGCCCTGTTCTTGGGTAGAAATCTTGCTTCTTCGGTGCGGTGCTTCTCAGCTGGACAATCGACACTGCCCTCATCACACGTCTTTCAAGGCACATGACGCAGTCATCAGTCACCAGATCCATAACCTCACCCGTAGCGGCACTGTCATAACTGAAAAGGCATTTGGAGAGTGTGTTACCTAGCGTCCTACCGGACCCAAGGCACACGCAAACGGATTTCGAAAAATAACAAGATCGCACCGCATCAAGTACAGCTTTACTTTGTTACTACTTTGGCCTCCTGGTCGGGCCGCTGCTTGGGGTAACTCCTATCTGGTGCCCTCGTGGTTCCCGTAGCTCGTAGCTCTCTCTCGCGACGTCGGCCACCGCGGCTAAAATTGGTTGTGCGTTTCTGGGGTGGGCTAGTAATACTGACATAAGGATCAGCCGTCAATGTTCACCCCTCCTCCCCGCGGCTGTGCTTATCGTCGACTATTTGATACGCGACAAGTCGCACAGGCGAAGATGCGTGGGTTACGCCATGAACGACTTGCTGGTCGACCCTTGTGCCCAGCGCTGAGTACAACGTGACTTATGTTGCCTCTTTTGCCAACCTGTCACTGGCAGTGTCCAAAGGTTTTTGATGCGCCCGCCCTCTGTCACCCTATCAAGTTGGCGTTGGCACCTACTGTACGCATAAGAATCTTAGACCCTCCACGGTAATGGGGTCTCCTATCTGTGGAACAGGATGATCCGTAGCCATCCAGATATATGGCTCTGGATTGTATCCGAGGGGTTATTTTATAAGTGTCCGCAATCTGCATTCATACCCGGACTGACCTCCCCCGAGGGTCATTCATTCCTTGGCGAGAAAATGAAAGCCCCCCTTTTTTTTGCCATCAGAGCGCTGCGCGTGTTCGTCACCTCGGTTATAGGGTGGGGCCGATTCTCGCATGCGATACCATCACCGCTGGCCCGCCGTACTGCTGCCGACCGGCCTCCTTTCTCGAGCGCTACGGACACAGATACGTGACGTCAAGTATGCATTCAGCGAATACTTAAGTGTATCTATGACTGTGTAAACAACGCACGTTTCTTTTGCTTCGAGGGGTTCGAGGAAGATATCTACTCCAGGTCTTTGACTCATCACCTCCCACTGGTTGGTGCCTGGGATTCCACGGGAAGGTCAAGGTGTGCCTTGGTTCGTGCTTGACTCTCGTAATTTTGTCCGTGTTGTCCAATCTGCGGGAAGTATAAACCTTTTCATCGCGAAACGGTTTTTTAGGGCAAAAAGCACGGCAATGACCTCTGGTAATCCGGGTTCAGGCCCATCAACGCTGGTCTCAATCCCAGGCAACCTCTTGACCACCCTATTCATTTCGAGGAGAACGTAACGTGGGATATGAACATTCTAGTGCCGTATCTTGATATTAACAGCCTATATTCCCATCACCAATACAAATCATTCCACCACATCGTCGCGCACACAGCCTCTGCAACCTTTGACTTCTGGCATTCAGCCGGAGAATGAAGTTAGCTGGATGGCGCAGCGCGACTCGATGTGAAGAGTCGGATGGCACTGACACCATAGTTCTTACCCTTGTCATGATCATCGTAAGGTTCTTTACCCATGGATGAAAGACCGACTCCCACAGTTATGAAACCCTTCACATCTGAACCTCATCCGCCGTTCATATCGAGGTCTCTGTGTGTCAATTCCGGCATTTTCATGAAACTTGTACAACATTCATTCTACGGCAATTTCGCCTTCACTCAGAACTGCAGATAGAAAAGGTTGGGTGTATTGCGTCGGATGACCGAATTCCGATTTAAATTCTGATCCTTCAAAACAGTACACTTTTTAGTATAGCCCAAGTGAAGAATCAACCCTCCGAGGACATATCATAGTGCATACTATGGTGTATGAGGGGGGTGTGGGACATGCTATGAGGTAATTTGTCGCATAGCACCGCACAACTGTGGTTCCGCCAAGCGGGGATTGAAATTATTGAAATCTCTTTAACTACCTCATTTTCCATAGGCATGTAGGGGCTTTATACTGATGACAAGAGTGAAGAAAATTATGCTGAGGGGGAGCCTAGTCTATAGAAGCATTCCGTAAAGACCAGTGTCATATCCAAGCTGCGCCACCAGACCCAGCATCTCTTGGGGTGGTCGAGAATCGCGGGATGCTATCACCATTACGAGACAATAGTGTATAGCGTGCCATGAAACCGAGAGGAGATACGGAAGCGGATGTATGAGCGAGGCGCGAGAGGCGGCGGAAATGAGAAGTCTTCCAAAGAAAACCTGCCATAAGGTCATGGTGCACAACAAGAAAGTGGAGGCGCGCAACAATATCATGATCAATATTGTCATTAGTCGGACGCTGTGCACCTGACTGCAGTACAGCGAAATCCTTGTTATCATTACATATCGAGATACACGTAAAGAAGAAAGAAACACGCGAGAAAACAATTACAGTACCTATCCTTAATTCGGGTAGTAGACGACATCCAGCTAAAGCGGACTTTAATTGACCAACCATGCGTTCACAGGACCCCTTTTTATTCCGATCTGGCACCGATAGCTGTGATGGACTCTATAGCAGTGTGGAGCCAAAGACCACACCCGGCCTCACCCCCGATCTCTGCGCTCATTCCAGACCTAACATTGTTCAAGGGTAAGCCTCAACGTCACTTTGATCACGACGCACCTCGAAAAAGCGCCTTCTGTCTGCCACAGAGACACCGCGGCAGCGTGTGAGATTGAGTGTAGTAAGTTTGGGGCATGCATCGATGACAGTGAATAGCCCATTGCCTAACAGAACATGACCTCGGATCGATTCGCTACGCGGTGGACTCACTTGAGAGTTTAGTTCCGGCAACTTCCAGTATTTCAAGCGAGTGACAACAAGATATATATACAGCCACATCGTCGTCGATGTCAGTGCTGTTTAACGAGAGTTCTCGCAGTGAACAATCGGCGGACAGCGCTTTGAGCTTGAGTGAGACGTCATTCTTGTCGTGGGCCGCTTCCTCCCTCCATTTTTCCCAAATGTCTGGGTTCGTCCGCATCACTTCCTTGGCCACATCTTCGGGGTCTACCGGGGCGAAATGTAGCAGATCTAACGATCGAAGGAAAGGCAATCCAGACAAGTTCAATTTCTACCATATATCGTGTCTACGTGAGAAAGACTACCGTTGATCAGATGCCTGACAGACCTTGAGTCTTCTGCCAACGAGGAGAATGAACTCCGCGACGACGTCGGCGTCTCTCGCCAGTTTTGTATTCCCCACGAGGCTTATGTTCTCTATGACCGTGTTTTGTAAAAGAACAGAGGTTAAAGCGCGGAGGTGGTTGTCAGTCAAAGTCATCGTCGAGACTCCGCCGCCGTATGCAGATCTTTTGCCATGACTCCCGCCCAGGGCACCAATGTTCAGAGTGCGCAGTCGTTCAGCGGCGGAAAGGGCAACCACCAAGTCAGATGGTGACACATCGGTAGATGTTACCGATAACTTTTCAAGATTCGCCAAGTAGATATGTGTTGCCAGAGGTCGACGAATGTCCGTGAACGAAACGTCGACGCGTCTGATATTCGGTAATAACGGAATCAAGGCGTTCACTGAGGCGTCAGTCAGTGACGTCTGGCGTAGCTTTAACGTTCGAAGTGCCAGAAAGGAGAAATCTTCCGTGGTCAGCAATTCGGCGCGTAACTGCGCGAACGCGGGATCGGTCTATACATCGGTCAGAGCAAGCATGTGCCATTCAAACAAGAAATGTGATTGAACCCAGCTGCTGATACCTGCAACTTTAAGCACTTCCAGTCGGTCTTTACTGCTGCGGAGGAGCGGGGCCAAGGCAAGCGGCGCTACGGAGGTATAGTTGAGATTGATGGACGTTAGGGATGGACAAGCATTGGCTATGGCTTTGATGGTTTTAGGTCCGACGAGGGTACAACCACTAAGTGCGACAAGTGAGCAATTCTCTAAGGGCCCCTGGAAAGTATCAATACCATAGAGAGAGATCTGCGAGAGTAGGATGGCGCGAGATGACGGCGGCGAATGACTGGTCGGTCATCTTGTCGAACCCGATGAGGTGCAGTCGAACGAGACCTGGACCCATTGTGGCAATTGCACCGACGGTGTATTTACTAATGGGCGAGCGTTCATTTCCCACTCCACTAGTCAAGGTGACGGAGTGACTGCGCAAGAAATACTTGGAAAACGACATGAGGCACTCCCTTTACAAAAACCACGTCGGCGCACCTCTTTGACTAGGTCACTCGAGAGCAGGTGGGGACAAGACGAACTAAGCATTGCAAAGATAATGTGTATCATATTGTCCGGGAGGCTTTTTAGCTGTGAACCAACGACTCGCCACTCTTTTGTCGGTTCCCATTGACGGGGATCTTTGGAGAACTTTGGGAAGTTGGCGACGAACTGACGCATACAGAGGGTAGTCAACGGCAAGACGTGATCACTCTTGACGGTGCGGGTAGAGAACGCTGAAGAAGAGGGGAGATTAACGGGTGTGATGACAACATCTGCTTCGGACGGTGCGCCAATCTGAGGAAGTCCATTGCGACGCCGCTTGGTAGCCTTTGTACGGCCAGACATGCAGTGATACAAAGAGTAAGATGCCTCCGTGCGTCATGTACCACAGCTTTATTATTTACAAGTGCTTGAGCGGTTGAACCGCTAATTAAGGGAATATTAGTAAGCAGGGCTGTCTGTGCTACAGAGAAAGCAAAACAAATTGAAGTGGAAAAAAAAAGGTAACAAACTTCAAGTGTTAAGACAAAGGAAACCAAAACCCCCCCCCCCAAAAAAAAAGTCAAAAGAGGACACACACAGCGACGATGCTCGCAAAGTGGGTTCACACCCGTGGGAAATTTTTAGAGCCTGTGATAGACGCGGAATCGGGTCCGAGTCAGAACCAAAAACAGATGACTGTACGACAAACAATAACTATTGAGCAGCAATCGGTGTCAATGGTAACGCCGGTAAGGGTACAGTCCACAGCCAGCACCCCGCTACTATGAATACAAGTAAACCAGTCGTCAAGTGCCACAAAACGCCCTCTATCTGCTCAGTTACCTGACTCAGCTTCCACCCAAAGAGTCGTGACAGGACCTGGGGTATATGTACGAATAGTATCTGAAGTAAATTAAATGGGGGTGGAAAATAGTATGGTACCGAATATGTGGCAACAGCGCTGGCGAAGATCCTGCGAGATTGGAGGCCAGCGGCCATTGAATACTTATCCCATGGGGAGATTGTTTGGGACGGCAAAGTTGTACTGAACAGCAAGAGTAGCGCTGAGGAAATCATCATGAGAAATACAAGAATGAACCACAGGGCACAGAAAACAACCCGGGTCTCCATCGGCGCGGATTGTGCAAAAGTGAAAACTGGTGGGACGAGGGGAATCGAGTCTTCCAGAGAGATAGACAGGAAAAAGGAGGCAAGCAATGTAGCTGGAAGGTAGAAAAGGATGCAGGGATAGATCGTTCTAGTAAATTGGTGCCATAAAAAGGTGGCTAATGGCAGAGTAGCTTGCGGTGAGATGAGAAAATTGGGACTGGGAAATCGAGGGAGATGAAGGAACAGCACATGCAAGAGGAGCGCGCCTAATAAGATGCTGTACGACGTATCCTCTGGAAATGGGGTTGCGGGAAGACTGAATAAAAAGGCACCAGAAACGAGGACAAATGGCGCGGTCAGGAGCGTAGGTGGGCTGAGGAGCGACGCAGTGGAGTAGATTATCAAAAGTACTTCTCTTGCGCCGGCTGAATCCAGGTTCGCGACTATCGGGCGTTCTGGGGGATGGAGGACATAATGCGACAGGAGACCAAAATACCCTAGCTGTAAGAGAATATCCACAGCATGCACGACCCTGGACAATCTGTCAGATACACATGTACAGCCGTACGGGCGTGAACCTAAACTCACCTTGGGGTAGCCACCGAAGAGAAGCGTTGCAATATACGGCGAGACAAAGACCCGGCAGGAAGGCGAGCCTTTCCATGGGTCCATGTGTGTTGCAAGCTGAGGATAACCACACGATGAGATACCAACGCGGGAGGTGCGTCTGGATGCTTTAAGATATCGACAACTGTAAACCAAGAAAATCAGATAGATTATGGCGGAACCAAATTGGCAACGTACGTCGAACAGAAAGCGATTTACCCTGTTCCAGAGGGAACGGAGTCCAGAGACATTCCTCGACTTCCTGTGTACTCCTGTCGACACGAAGAAATTCCTCCCAGGTATGCACGGCGCGCCGTTGGAATTCCTCAGCATCGAGCGAGAATGCACACTCCTTTGACCACTGTTCCCAAATGTTCTTGCCCGTATTACCTACGGGTGCTTTGGCAAGGAGATATAACTGCGATAATACGAGCAGCTTGAAAGTGACCTGCCCCACAGGACTGATGGATCGATCGAGGAAAAGGGTGGGATCTTCATCCAAGGATTGAAGGCCATGTAACTGGATGTGATTAACGAGTGGGGAGAGGCTCGGGGCGGAGAATTGAGAATGTACAGGTGCACGGGTATTTACCAACGGCGTCGTTTCCGTCGGTTGCAACGCCATAGTGGAGAGTTAACTTATTGCCGCGGCGTTGCGTATGCTTGTTCGGATTTCAGAATGAGCACCACCATTGAGCCCGATGAACCTACAGTCACTCCCAGTCCACATCCCCCCACTCGCAATGCTGAGCCGTCACGTCCATTGCCATTGTCGGGCACAATGACGAACTCGGTCTCGCCAGGAGACGCGGAATCAGGTGCGTTAATGCGCTGACGCTTTGACACAACGTACTACTTACCCACCTCACGCGTTTCAAAGGCCTCGCAGGAGTTTTTCGTCAGGTGCGAGATTATAGTCAGGCAGTCTTGAAGGGAACCTACTCATTATAAGCAGTCCGCACATCCCATCGTGCTTTTCGTGCTGTACCTCTTTCGGATCGCGGCCATCGCGACCTATATCTTCTGTGGCTTCTTCACTGACAACTATGTCGTCTCTGTCCGTCTCAACGTTCCCAAGTTATTCCCAACAAGTCATTCATCTCTTCTCACCTACAGACCGTGATCGTCGTCATCCTTCTTGCCATGGACTTTTGGAACTGTCGCGTAGGCTCAGTTCGTGCCTCACTTTTACTTCCCTGCTCACTGCACCCATCGGTACAGAACGTTGCTGGACGGACTCTCGTCGGTCTACGGTTTTGGAATCAGGTCTGGAATCTTTCACGTTTCTGCTAGTCTGTTTCAGAATTTAGTTGTGGGTCGCTGAACAGGTGGATGACAACGGAGAGAGCTACTGGATTTTTGAAAGTCGGGACGTAAGCCACATTTCTCAACTTGTCCTTCTGCTGGCTGAATGCCCCTCACCAAGCCTTCGCGACCCGCCAATCCTGTCGACTCTCGGTGGGTATCTTACTCTTTACGTCGCTTGGTGAAACTCATGTAGCCCTCCAGATTGTTTTGGACTGCACTATACGTCTTTCCAGCTCTCTGGCTTGGTCTCCTTTTTGTCTCCCTGCTCAAATTTAATCTATCGTAAGTCGAGCATATCAAATTTCGGACTGTGCTGATTTACCCTGTGCCCCAATATCGCAGCTTCATCCCCATCGTCGTGCTCGCACTCGTCTTCAATGTTACAAACGTGATTGGATTCACTTATGCGTATGTACACTACATATAATTCTTTCCCGGCCGACTCAGACCCTCTCGGCTTGTTATTAGCGATCGTGACGCAAAGAAGCGATGGGCACAAAATGTCGTTTCCTCCAATTGGTCCATGGGTGGTTTAGGAGGACAGATGTTGACAGGCATGGTGAAAAGTAGCGTGGGCAGAGTGTTTGGGTCATAACTTCTGCAGTTCTATTACTTGCCTGAGATTTTTGCATTGTGCTATCGGGAGAAACGAAGTAAATGAAAAAAGTGCGATTAAGTGTATATGCTACAGCTTGGAAGATGTAAGTGCAAAGCATGTCAGGGATCACACAAGCGAGGTCTGGTAGCTAGCCGTAAAAAAAATAAGTGATTCAAGTCCGTTGAAAATAAACATGCTCGAACGAGACAAGAATGCGGGAATTCCAGAATATATATGGGAGACATG
Source organism: Lactifluus pinguis (assembly GCA_003313945.1). Lineage (NCBI taxonomy): Eukaryota > Fungi > Basidiomycota > Agaricomycetes > Russulales > Russulaceae > Lactifluus > Lactifluus pinguis. The sequence continues at coordinate 25,293 of QLPA01000204.1, forward strand.
GTCAGTAGAAAGTAAGCATACTTGCATGGTATTCGAGATGAATAAAAGTGATCAAGAACAACAGACATGAACGGGAGGGGGCAGGGTTTCATACAATCTTACAATGTCGATTGATGGATCAATAGATCCCGACCCAGCCTCTTGCATCGACACGCGCGTGTGCTGTAGTAGGGGTGGAAGGCATCATAAGGCCGACCAAAGACTTTCTCCGACTGTCCGACCTGGACCGAGGAGTCGATGAGGAAGGGAACGGAACGGGGACAGTGTTTGATGTCAAAGTCATAGCTGAAGGTGTGCGCGTTGAGAGGGTGGGGGAAGGGGGGAAGAAAACAAGGGTCTGAGACGGTGTCTGGAGAGCGGGTTTATAAGAATTAGTGAGATGGGGGAGTTGCACAGATTGAGAAGGCCTTCGAAGATGGAGGGACGTAGGTACTGTAGCACGGGACTCTTTGCGACTTCGTGGCATCGGCGGGGGAATGGTGGGTGTGGGGACGAGACTGACAGGAGAGTCGGGTACGGTGGGTAAAATGTCGAGGGGAGTGGGTCTACGTCTGGCCTTTGATAAAGATAAAGGGCGATGGGAGAAAGAGGCAAGGGGGAAAAGGGGCAGTTTAAAGGCAGGGGGTACCGAGGGAGGATGAGGTGCTTGAGGTTCACCGTCACTCGAGGCGTCAGATGGTAAATGAGGGTCCGACGGGGAAGGTCGGGCACTCAACCTATCAAAGTCGCCGCCAACGCCGAGCAACTCTACCTCTTCATCTTCCTCGACCAAGTTTTCACTCAGGACGCTGTTTGACGTCATATTACTGGCGACGGAGCCTGTCCGCTTGCGTGCAGAGTAACGACTTTTCCGTGCTGCGATGGAGGAAGAGGAAGATTTGCGAGCGAGAATACGATCCTCCATGGCCTTGTCGAGGGCCCTGGCCTCTCGTTGAATCTCTACGCTCTCTCGTTCGAGATCTGTGGCCTCGTCATCGAGCATCTTTCGACGACGACTCCATTCCTCGTCCGCCGCTGCTTCCAAACGAGATCGTTCTGATGCGGTTGGAGAACGATAAGGGCCGCGAAGCACCTTTTCATATTCCAACAATTGATAAATTAAACTATAATAGGAATGAGGGCACAAGGCATGTGATCGATGTGGCGGTACTCACGACATATTTGGACCGACCCATTTACTTCTTTGTTTAACATATGCATAAGCGGCCTGCATTCCTTTCAGATTCCAAACATCTTGGGGAACCCAAGGTGAGGAGAGAGATGCGGCGCGCATCACGAGGGCAATCACTAAAGTAGCCGACCGGGAGATTCCACATTGACAGCTGTTAATTTGATTTTTTGAAATGACAAACAAAAAGACGATAACAATAAAGCCAAACGTACTGTATCAATACACCCTCTCCACGGCCTAGTGCTTCATCGACAAAGGCCATCGCCTCCGGGAAACCACGTTGAACGAGATCTGATTGTCCATGAGACCACTCCAGCTTGAGATAGTGTAATCCAGGTCTTCCAGTACTGTCCGCTGAATAGTAGGCACCCTTATTGTGAAGAGCACCACCTGGGGACTCTTCTCCTTCTTCCGTTGACTCCGATCGTGGCACCTCCGCGGGAATTGCAATGTCGAGCGGGGAGACAACCTCCTTGGCAACGTTGAGGATGGATCCAATCCTCCTCGTAACAAGATTGCGCCAGTCGCGAACATTGTCCTCCGCACCAAGCCATATGTTGGGCAGGATTTCGATAGGGCCATCCAGATAAGGGGGGGAGGGTGAACTATCCTCCTCCCTGCGGAGGAGCATGGAAGAAGTTGACATACTTGAGACGGAAGACGTCCGTCTGCACCGGGCTTCTTGCGTTGCGCGTTCGAGCTGGACATCGTTGCGAGGGAAAGCCAAAGAACTAGAAGAGGATTGTGTGGATAGACTGAGAGATAGTTTCTTCATATTTCTCGAACGAGACGTCTTTGGGGGAGGGGGAAACTGAAAAGACCCAGACTCGGACGTTGTTGGAGAGACGGCAGAAGTGGAAGTAGAACTATGCCCAGGAGCGAGGGGAATTGTCGCGTTTTCGGCAGGAGGGTCAACGCGGAGTCCTGGAGGCGGACCCCTCTTGCGTGGTGCGGGCAGTGTAGTCGAGGAAGGAGGCATGACTCACGCGCTGCGTGGTGGAATAACGGTCCTGATCTTTAAAGGTCTTACCACCTACTAGGTATAAAAAAAACAAACAAGAAAAAGCAAAGAAGATATGGGGAAGAAAGTGAGAGGAAAGAAAACTAAAGAGGGACGTTAAAGAAAAGGAAAGATGGGAGAAGAAGTTGAACGAGGCGCTTAAGAAAACCCAAAGACACAAAGATCTGTCAGGGCGCAGTTGGTCTGGTTAACGACCGCTCCACAGCTACCGGGTTACCAATTCAAATTCAAATTTGCCCTTTTCCTTTATTCCGGTCATATCGGTTCCGATCCATGCCAAATCGACCTCAACTCGTCTTTCTCGCCACTTTCTTCGTCTCTTTTAGCTCCCTCTTCGCTCTTTCTAAATTCCTCTCTTCTAAACTCCGTGAAACAGGCTACGATTTATCTAGATTAATTCTCATCGGCATTCCTTCAACTGGCACCATGACATCCTCCTTTATAGACGTCAATCAGAGCCAACTCTTTGCTCTTCTTCTTGCACTCGCCAGCTCAGCATTCATCTACCTCAAATTTGGTCGTTCTGGCATGTTATCATTATCTTTTCTCTTCACCTTAACCTCTCACACTCTGGCCTTGATCAAGTTAAGAAGCCCGTTCTCGATCCAAAAGGCTGGCAAGAGTTTCCTCTCAAGGAAAAGATTATTGTCTCCCCAAACACTGCCGTGTTCGTAGTTTGCCTTCTCTTTTTCCCTGTATTGTTGACCAGAATCATAGCTATCGTTTTGCCTTGCCACGCCCAGATGATGTTCTTGGTCTCCCTATTGGCCAACATATATCCGTCTCCGCGGAGATTAATGGAAAAGAGATTATGCGTAGCTACACCCCTACCAGCAGCGATGATGACCTCGGCCATTTTGATCTTCTGATCAAGGTAGCTTTTTTCCAACCTTGCATTTCAACTGGGCTCATAGTTCCCAGACTTACGAGAAAGGAAACATCTCCCGCTACGTGTCTCTCCTCAAAATTGGTGACAAGATTCGTGTCAAAGGTCCCAAAGGCCAATTCAATTATACCCCAACTTTGTCACGTGAAATTGGCATGATAGCCGGCGGCACTGGCATCACACCAATGCTCCAAATCATTCGTGCTTCTCTCAAGAACCCACAGGATCGCACTAGGTTGAGCCTCATCTATGCTAATGTCAACCATGATGATATCCTCCTAAAGAAAGAACTCAATGAGCTGGTCGACAAACACCCCTCTCGATTCAGCGTTTTCTACGTTTTGAACAACCCTCCAACTGGATGGACCGGAGGCGTTGGATTCGTATCAAAAGAGCAAATTGCAACACACCTTCCTGCCAGCCACGAGGACATCAAGATTCTGCTTTGTGGTACGTATGCACACTCACTTTGTCCTGACTTGACCTCCTTACCAGTATCCGTGTAGGTCCTCCCCCCATGATGACCGCTATGAAGTATATCTTTCCACTTCCATTTTCACCAGTGAATTAATATTTTGTACCAGAAAACATCTTGATGATCTCAAGTACCCAGCTCCCCGTACTGTCAGCAAGCTCGTAGATCAGGTAAGGTGGTCCACTACCCCAAAGTCAGTTCATTCTCACTTTAGCCCCAGGTCTTCCTATTTTGAATTAGACGACGTCGTATTTGCATTGCTTGAAATAGAGTATTCTTTTACCAGTACATAAATTGGGTCTGTGCTCTGCCCGGGTACATTCTCTTGAAGTATCACATTAACATTCCTGACACTCGGAAGCGAAGCGAGCACCCCATTCAGGTCCTCAGTGATCGCAGGCAGCCATGGTGTAAGGGAATCTCGTTGGATTGGCTCCACCTGAAAATATTAGTGAATGGCGATAAGTGCAAGTTTGCAGATCAAATTGCGAGGGGGAGATCCAGTGCTGAGCCCTGAACCATCTCTTGTCGGGTCTCGTACAGACTTGAAACAAGCGTGAGCACTGATGAGAACTGCGAACCGAGTGGGGAAATTACATTCTCTTAATTTCTTGCGCCGCTGCCATGCCAACCTCAAACTCTTCCTCTGTCGGTTCGCGATCGACCTGTCTCGCCAGTTGTACGGCAGAGTCGTAGTAGTGCAACGGAGACCGCCCGCTCTCGTCCGTGGGCAAGAGCGGCGCGATGAACCGATAGTGGTGTGACATGCGATCATGAGGCCGGAGCGGCGGCAGACTCGGAATCAAAAGACGAGTCAGGTCATCTAGCCATGCTGCTGCGTCGGACAAAGGCGGGACACGAGACGTGAAGACGGACCGAGATCTGGGATTGTGTCGAGTAGAGCACGCCGGAAACAGACGTCTCCCCACCGCGTGCCTGTCGCAAACGCCCCTTCAGCACACACAAGCATGACCGTAGTGGCTGAAACATACCTGGCTTGCCCCATCCTTCTCGATGCGTGTCCTTGGGCAAAGACTCAAAGGCGATCAAACAGGCACGCGAATACTCCTGCGTCACGAATTCATGCGTACGCTGCACAGAAAATAGAATTTTAAAAAATTAGCATTCTGTAAAACGAGATAAAGAAAAGACACTAGGAGCTATTCTGCTCTTGTGTCCATCCCTACACACCTTTGGGATATCTCCTCTGCGGAGAGCGACTCGTCCCCTCGATAATCTCTGCAGCTTTCTGAACATGGACATCCGGCGTTTCAGACAAAACACCAACGAGAAAAAGAACTTTATCGACGTCATCATTTAGATATGAAGCCACCGAGGGAAGACAAGAGAGTACAGGAGAGGCGTACCACAACGCTGTAAGAAATGGTGATGATGAGAACATTGATATTGCCATTGAATGACAGCCGCCTCGATGTGCGCACTGCTTGGGAGAGGAATGCTACCAAGGACACGCCGACAGCAAACGCGAACACCAGCCAGGCAAATATGTTGAGTACTCCAGTGAAAAGCTTCCGGAGACGACGCGACATGGATGTCCAAAGACGGGAGGGCATGGCACAGGACACTGCATGAAATTAAACCTTACAGTCAGGTTAGGGTTCATTGTTCAAATATTCTCTGTTTCTGTGTAGATCAACTAGACATGTTACTCAAAACTCAAGGCCGGAGACAAATTTTGAAAACGATACATCCAGATGTATTTAATGAAGGTGAAGAGAGATCAAGACAAACTCAGAGAGCACAACTCTCCAATGGGGCCAGTTCAAACTTGGACGTTCTCACTGTTGGAAGGGTGAGCAAAATTTGAAACAAGCACTGGGTACGTGACTTACGCAAACTCTCCGATGACATTTCCCGGGGGATTATACTCGCATACGTAGAACTTCGCGGGCTATTGGTCCATACCATGAGCTTCGTCCCACCGTGAGAATGAATAGAAAAATTGAACGCACTTCTGAACCGAAGATCCCAGTACAGGTCTGAACGGCACAACCAAGTTGAGTAGTCGCCTTCCAAACCATTTGGGTAAAATGCGAATACACGGGGTTGTTGGGGTTATATTCAGCTGCCGTGAGAAGGTTTCAACGTGCGTCCTGAACCAGATTGTGGAACAATACAACGCACAAACTTCATCAGCCCATAATTTGATAGCGTCAGGTATCGCGAAACCACCGGTACCGGCGGCGAGGTTCTCTGCCGACCGACGTTAAGGGATCGCAGTTTCGTCCAAAAGGATACATACGTACCTCCGTGCGGCCCATCAGAGTGCTTGAAGTTACACCCGTTTGCCCAATTCTGTGCGTAGGCTTGCAGGTCATTGCTCCACACGAGAGGAACGGCTCCATGCCGGGCTCGAACGGTGTTGTGAGCCGAGAGATAGGCATCGATGTCTACTGAAGATACAGAGCCCGTGGAAGGCGGAGTGGAAGATGCAGGGTTAGAAGAAGACGCGGGGGAAGGATTAGTAGAGGAGGGCGTTGGTGTCGGTGTATGGGATGAAGTGGGCCTGGGGGTCGAGGACGGAGATGAGGTGGACGAATCCGAGTTCGATACGGGAACATTTGGTTCCTCTGAGGGTACCGAAGGAGACGTCGTGGGGTTTGATGGAGTAGAAGACGTGTATGTCCCAGCCGAAGGCGTATAGGAAGCTGCAAAGGCAGGTCCAGAAGAGGTCCTGTTGCTGGAGGTGGTAACTGATCAGTGAGGAGGTGGGGTGGCTAAAATCAGGGCGTACTCGTCAACGCTGTGGCTGGACGACTTGGCAATGTGTCCTGGGCACATTTTGTGTCTATGGGGTCCTATCTTATGTCTACATCTTTTGACGCTGGCATCACCATGACGCCCCTTCATGAGAGACGGAGCACCAAAGACACCGTTCAAAGACATAAGGGCAAACGCGACAAAGAACAAAGAAAGTGGAAACATAGAGCACTACGGCGTGTGAAAGAGTGTGCAGATGAAATGAATGTCAGAAGAGAAGGAGTGGAGGAGCGCAGAACCAGACAAGCAAAAAAAAACCAACGGGCAGGCTTAGAAGTTGGAACGCAGGTGGTGATACTTTGAAGCAGGGATAAGCTGGATTTTATACCTTTTTTTTTGCGGCGCAACGAAAGATATGAACCGTCGTTAAGGCCGAGGCACGGACTCTTCGCTCGCTAGTCGTGGGGTCCGGTACCAGCAGCCCAAGAGTGGCAGAATAAACCTTAGATTAGATACCATATAGAGTGTTCTTGAGGGATGTGTTGTGCGCGACGACAATAGAGTCCAACTAAAGCTGGCGTGCGAGTGAGAGACGCGAGAGTTTGCAGTATCAGGCAGTCTCTTGGCGCGCACGCGGATAGTTCTCCCCGAATATGGAGCAGCAACACAAAGTCCCTCACTACGTTCTCGTATCCAGTTCATCTCGGGTTCGATCCGCAGCAAGTTCTGCTAATACTGCAGTCCTCGGACATCCTATTCTTCAATATCACTATGCCAATGACAGCCCACTTTCCCTCCTTCCTAAATCTAATGATGAGCAGATCTTGGTGCTGGATTACGATCCCCTGAATCCAGCACTCACGCGCGCACAAAGCATTTCGGGTAGCTCTGCCGTTACCGATATCAAAGTAACGGATGCGCCAGGAGCGGGATCTGCGGAGGAGGATGCAGGATGGAGTAACAAGATGTTTGTCCTCGAGACAACGACGTTTGATTCTAGGTTTGTGGGTGCACTTGGGAAGCACGATGTTTTGGGCTGAGTAAATGCTGTCTTCTCGAAGGGTCCCTGCGGATGAAAGCGATCCTCGAGCTGTGCTCTCTCAATTCAAGCAGAAGTAGACCACCAGACCTTGTTGTACCAGGCTTAGAACTGACCATCCCCGTATTGTTACAGCAATGTCGTCATTCAACGGGTACTCGATTATGAAAACACAGAAGTCAATGCAAGAGATTCGTAATTAGTGTAGATATAGATGTAAAAAAAAACGTAGTGATTTAAAAAAAAAAAATTCTGAAGGGATGAACGGCAGAAGAGGGTACGCGCGCGGCTGGCAAGTTCCCCCGAAGGGAATGGCACCAGCAGGAACGCGTCCGAACCGACCACCCAACACACATACAGCCACTTTCTTTCCCCCCGCCCCTGTCTCCCGCCCCCATTCCCTTTACCCGTCTCGCCCTCTATGCCGACATGCAGGCGAAAGCGCGTGCTCCTCACAGAACCACCACCCACCCTCTTCCAAGCTCTCAAGTCCGATTCTAACAAACCCGTCTATTTCCTCTCCAAGACCGGTGAAATATTTGAAACCTACGAGCAAGCGTTCATCCCGTCCATGTACTACCTTTGAAACTGACGCGTTCCCTTCCCCTTCCCAGGAGCTATGCTGCACGCATGTCATTCTACCGACTGAAACAGTTCCAGTGCGAGGTCACTGGCAAAAGTGGCCTCGACTATTTCCAGGCACTAGAAAGTGAGCAGCTCGAGGCCCGGACGATGCATTCGCGTTTCCCCGAGCAACTCAAGCCTGCAGTTCTCAAGGCTGTTCAATGGCGTGAGTGACACCTCACATCTCCCCTGTCTTGGCCTCTGAGCGCCTGCCTGGTTAAAGAGGTCATGGGGCGGCTTGACCACTTGGTTGAGGCCGTGTACGAGCGGTATAAAGACCGTTACTTCCGCGACGAGAGTACGTCTGTCTTTCGGTCGCAAACAACAGTGAAAGCTGAGACAACGCTACAGAGATCTATGTAGACATTCAAGGAGACAAGTACCGCCAATTCACCCTCATCCACGGTCCTCACTGACCCTTCTTATTTTAGGTTTGTGGCACGCGTCGTCGAGGTGTTCCTTCCGCGACCCAATGCGAAGGTCAACGGCGAATCGACTGACGTTGCTCCCGTTCCTTCAACGTCTGCATCACCTCTCCCAAATGACCAACGTCTTCCGCACCAAATACATGGGGACCTCAAGATTGCCGCAAAGGAAGTTAATGCAGCTGACGACCCGACGAAATACCTCTACAAGGTACAGATTCTAGAAGAAGAGAAACCAGAAGGACGTGACAAGCACACCGCCTCTACCAAGGAAGCCCGTGCAAAGTGGAGTGGCAGCATCATGGAAGTGCAGTGCAATGTCATGAGGTGGGCGTCCTTACCACCGATTTGCCCTTACTGTCTACTTACTTTCCCAGCCGTGACCGACTCGCCTTCTCCAAAAGCATACTGAGGCGTTTCATCCGTGACTGTGTCGATCGTGATGCTGCCGTTGCCTCTCCTTGGACCGTAAAACCTCCTGTAGCGGCACGCTATGGTGTTGATTCTGTAATGCCCGAGGCAACCCGCCAGGGAGTCGAAGATATCAAAAAAGGCGAGATCCAGAAGCGCAAAAAGGTCTGGGAAGATAAAGAAGGACCACTCAAAAAGCAGAAAAAGCTCTCCGCTGCTCGGGAAGAGAAAGGTAAGGCGTTGTCGTTGTCATCGGCGTTGTGCGTAGCAGTCGTCCTTATCGAGTCATAGCTCTCGCATTGGAAAAAGAACGTGAAGCGGAGAAGCTACTCGCCAAGGCAGAGGCTGAACGCCAAGCAGCAGAGAAGAAGAAGAAAAAGCCCATCCGTTATCCAACGGAAGATTTAGATGTCGTGCTATCCGAGAAAGAAAAGAAGGCTGGGACAAAAGTTCGAAGACCAACCCCAAGTTGTACTGCGCTCCCGTTCAACGAGCGAAAAGGGTCCTTTGAATCGTTCCTGATGGCATGGAACTTCTTGGTGGTTTATGGGTAAATTTTGCATCCTTCTGCTCATGCTTCTCTAATCAATGTATGATAGCCAACCTTTGCATCTGTCTACATTCACCCTCGACGAACTCGAACATGCCATCCGTCATTCCCTTGTCGATCCGCCCTGTCAATTGATTGCCGAAGTTCATTCCAGCCTTATTTACAATCTCCGCACTGTCACTTTTCAACGCCATAGCGCAGTTATGTCACTCATGAGTGCCTCAGAAGACGACGAGGACGACTTGGGCGTCACCACTGAAGAATTAACTACCGCTATGGCTGACATTGGCAACAACTGGGAGCGTACACCCTTGCGACACAACGAGGGTCGCGAAGGCTGGGAGGAGTCGTTAGTGGGGTGCATAAAAGACGTTTGTTTTTTCTTGGTGCCGGCATTCGTCAGTGCTGATTGTTTCCGCAGCATGCGACCTTGACGAGCTTCCCAACCTTGCGACAAGTCTTGACTCGTCTCCTTTTCGCGCCCGAGCAATCACCAGAACATTCAGCAGCTTCTCCGGCTTCTAGAGTATCCACTCCCATTCCGACCAAACATCAACCTTCAAGTCCAAAACAATGCTATCCAATACTTCCCCCTGAGGACAAGATCGCAATACTAGCATTCATGTGTAACGTCGCCGTCTCTAGCAAAAGCATTCATGCACATATGGAAGCATGTGAAGAAGAGTTAACTTCCAGGAGAAAGGAGAAGATCGAGCTCAACCGCGCCCGAAAAGCCCTGTGTGTATATCATTTTATTGCATCACCTTTGTACATCTGACAAGGTTTACAGCGTCGAGGCTCGCGAGGCTCTTCTCGGCGAAAACAAGGAGAGTGAATCAGCTGCCAATGGCGCCGATGACGACACTCCAATGAACGACTTGAGCGAGTTGTCGGACGTATCTGCCTCTGAGAATAGCTCCGAGGGTGTTACACCGAAGAAGGCTACAGACTTGCGTCGAAGAGCGCAGAGTCAAGCCCATGCGAAACAGCGTGAGGCTGCCCGCGCAAAGGCAGCATCTGTGAAACAGGCTATGGCCGAACACCGGCGACTTGATGAGGAAGTCAACAAACTCGAACGACGACTGGAAGGGATCGAGCGCGAATTCCGGCAACTTCTCGGTTCAGTGCGGGTCAAGCCTCTGGGTAAAGACCGATTTTACAATCGCATCTGGTGGTTCGACGGCATGGGATCCGCGTCACTCCTTGGCAGCGGTGGCATTGTGCAATATGGCGCTGGGCGCCTCTTCATGCAAGGTCCGAGTGTCTTTGATCAAGAGATCTTGGACCGGCGAGAGGAAGGCGACGTGCATGTCAGGCGGCTCGAAGAAGAAGGCGAAGATGGGATGCTCGGTGTAGGGGAGTGGGCAGTGTACACCGATTTGGAGGAGGTAAGTGATGGCACAGCTTGTGTTGACGGTTAGAGCTCAGTTTGGCTTGCAGGTAGATGAATTTACGGCTTGGTTGAATCCGAAGGGCAACAGGGAGCTTGCGCTACGAAACACACTGACGAAATGGTGGCCTCACATTGTACCCGGAATGCGGAAACGGCTCTCTGTACGTCGATTTTACGTTCACATATCAGGGGTTGAGCTGAACTCAAACCAGGATTTGAACAATATCGCGAAGCTTCCAGAAGCTCGTCGGAGTACACGTGTCAAACAAGGCAGCACGACAGATTTCTCACGAGCACCGTACATGATATGGACAAACCGCAAAGCAGTGAGCATGTCGTAGCATTATCCGAATAAACACATTCGTTGTACGCACTTTTCTTCTCGAAGTTGATTTGTACTTTCATTCATTCATTGGACTTATTGCTCCCGATTAATAATAATATGGTATGTAAATGACTCAATTTCGTCGATTCGCCGACAGCCCCGACGGCCGACACATAAACGTAAAATGCTGGGCCTAGGTTCCGCCCGAGACTCGGGACGGGACTCTGAAAAAAGGCCCCCGATGTTCATCCACTTGTTTCGATAAACTTCCACCTCCACCACCTGCCAGCTAAACCACCTCACGGCCATAACGAAATTATGACTTCTCTCAACTCGTTGGAGCCCGTCGTGGGTTCTGTTTCCAGTGTATATAGTATAAGAGATACCATAGAATCTTGTCAGTACCCCTTTCTCGGACATTTGGGTCATACTTTTGGGCTTATGCTTTATCAGATCGTCGTTCTCAACTCATGTCTTCAACTTCTAGAACCATCTCGTCTCCGTCCGTTGGTCCTGCACATGTTACACACCACAAGCGTGATCCAGTAGACGACGACGATGAGGAAAATATTTTGACCCCTCGTCCGGTATCCCGCACTCCCCGCGAATCGTCTATTAATAACTTTGACTGGGACGAGGATGACCTTGTGTTTTCGGCATATCCTTCTGTCCCTGTTGTCACCATTGGCCAGAATCACCTAGGGCACGTGACCGCTGTGGATGAGCGTACCGCACTACTTCCTCGTTTACCAGAAGAAACGTCCGCGACGATCACGTCCCAGCATTGTACAGATTCTGTCACCACAAAGTCTGATCTGATCGGACAGAGTACATTCAAACAGACTGTAAGTCGCCTCGTTTTAATTCTAACCATATTTGTGGTACTTAACCAGCTTAACTCCTGACCAGCTTTTCAATGCTACCGGTCTATTACTTGGTATCGGCATGCTTTCCGAGCCTCTTGCATTCTCTTATGCTGGATGGATCTATGGGACTTTGCTCATCATTTTTTATGGTTTTATCACTTGTTATACGTAAGTCGCGTTGGCACCCCCAAGTTGTGCGTGCACTGAAGGGCTCATTTGAAGGGCTAAGATTTTGGCAGGCGTTGTGACGTCGGACTCACGTATTCGCTCTTATGCGGACATTGGACAAAAGGCATTTGGAGCGCGTTCCATGCCGCTCGTGAGTTTCTTGTTCTGCTTTGAGACGTTCAGTGTCGGGTAAGCTCCGTCAGCTCGCTCTTATGAAACGTAGTACTCACTGAATCCCGATGCCCGATTCTAGCGTCGTCCTGATTACATTGTACGCTGATTCATTGAATGCTATTATACCTACCGACTCATTGAATAACTACAAGCTACTGGGTCTCGTCATGTACGTCCATGTTTGCTTTCTCAGCCTTGCGCACTGGCACTGATAATGATGGTCCCCAGTCTTATTCCCACTGTTTTCCTTCCGTTGTCTCTTCTTTCATATGGGTCGCTTCTGGGCATTGTGTCCACAGTCTTTCTGATCGGTGTCGTTTTTGTTGATGGCTTGTCGAAATTTGATGCGCCTGGGAGTCTATGGAGTCCTGCAAAAACGTCATTCAATTTTTGCAACTTACAGGAGCTCGGTTTGGCTTTCGGTCTATTCATGGCAGGAGTATGCAGCTTTCTCTTTCTCTGACTTCACCCACGATCTTAAAGTCCCCACCCGCAGTTTGGCTCCCACGCAGCTCTCCCCTCTCTTGCTCGAGACATGGCCGAGCCTCACCGATTCAATGAGGCTATGAACTACTCTTTCGTAAGTCATGTCCTGCCCCGCCAGAGTTCTCTAGCTAATTGAGACTTATCTCAGACTTTTGCTACGGCAGTATACGCTCTCATTGGCGCCGTGGGCTACCTAATGTTTGGAAATGACGTAGATGACGAAGTAATATGACCCTTTTCCTTCTTCCGTTCTTTTTGTCTATCTGACATCGATAACTAAACAGCTCAGTCAGAATCTGCTTCGAGTACCGGGATACAGCCCGAGGTTGAACAAATTGGCGCTTTGGATGCTTGTAGTGACACCCTTGTACGTCAAGATGATGTATTGATCTCAATCTAACTCAAGGTTTTTGGACATAGGACCAAATTTGCTCTTAGCACGAGGCCCCTGAATATCGCATTCGAGGCCTTATTTGGCATAGACTGCAATGCCCGAGTCGAGGCTTTTGAAGCAGATCCAAAATCGTCCGCGATTTTGGCGCGCAATCTCAATCGCTCACTTAAACGCCTACTGGTTGCTTGCGAGCGCGTCACCTTGGTCTGCCTCGCGGTTGTCGTGTCGATTCTCGTTCCCAATTTTGGCTCAATCATGGCCATCCTTGGATCCTTCTCGGTTTTTGTCCTGTGCGTGATCGGCCCAATTGCAGCGAAAATATCCTTGGAAAGAAAGGCAACAACTGTAGATGTAACGATTTTGGTGGCTTCAACGGCCATGGCGATGTGGGGAACGGCAGCAGCTTTCTTGTCTACTACACGGTAATGTGGTTTTATCGAGGGAAACATATGCGTCATCACCACAATACCATCTAGGAAATTCCTGTATATACTTTACGACTGTCAATATGGTGCACGCGTGGCTTTTACTATTGGACGGATGATATCGTACACGTCGGACCCTTTCTGGATCACGAAGCCTACCTACACCGCCGAAATTGCGTGTGAGATGACTTTTGTTAGTTCTATTGTTAGCAGTTAGCAAAGCGGACTACGGAGAGGACGGAAAACTTGCGCTGTAGTTTGATATCCTCCTGTACGACGGTAGACGCGATCTGGTTGTCCGGATTCGGTGGTACCTCGACGACGCCTGTTGTTGAGTCGAACTTCCATCCAAGTCTCGAAATGTACTCTTCTAATTCCTCCCCTACCACATGAATTAGTCTTAGTGGTAAAGGAAAACGACGGTTGGCAAGGTCACCCTCAAGATCCAAATATGACCCTAGCCGCTTGCTACCGATCTTCTGGAATGTTGCCTTAACGGCGCGGACAGCCACTTCTCTGATCGAATCCTCAAACCCGACGACTTCCACCGTGTAATTATCGCGCAACGATTCCAGGTCGTCGGAGCGGTATAGCATCCAAAACGCGGGGAATCGGCATTGCTGCAAGAGACCATGCATATTGATAAGATACGGGAGGAGGTTTGGGAGAGGGTCCGGCTCTTCCGCGTTGGGACTCAATGCCCTGTCATCCAGCAAGGCGACAGAGAGGTTGAAATCGGGGAACGGGACAGAGGCGAGAGCCTTCACCAAGATGTTGACTACAACATCAGGGTTGAACAGGTCGGGATTAAATTGATACCTAAAGGACATCAATACAGGGCTGATGAAAAAAAAAGATATATGAAACAGACAATTTCAGAATTGCGAGATTCGCGAGGCAGTCGTATTCTCGGCTACGAATCTGGTGAAAGAGGTAATCTTCGAGGATTCCAACGTTGGATGGGTTGTAGCGGTCTGAAAGACCTAAGAATTTTTCAAAGTACGGATATTAAAAATGGCACCGACCTACGCCAGAGACGAGGCTCTCAATAAGTTCTGGTCTACTCAGTGGAGTGACCCACTCTGAGGTCGCTGACATGGTCGCTCGATAAAAAGGAATCGTGGTCTTACCACCGGACCGATGCATCCGGCATGTCTCAGTCTTTGACCCCGTCGACGCCCAATTATAAGCCTCAGTTCATCTTGAGTGGACACAAGAAATCAATATCGTCTGTCAAGTTTAGTCCAGATGGGAGTCTGCTTGCGTCTGCAGGTATGTCGCCACTGGCCGTTTTCTTTGCACGCCTGCAGACCATACAGACAAGCCGCGGATAAGTTAATTAAGATCTGGGATGCAACGACCGGGGATATTATCCAGACGCTGTCAGGACACCTAGAGGGAATCTCTGACATTGCGTGGTCTGCCCATAACGATTACATCGCATCGGCTTCGGATGACAAGACGGTTCGGATATGGAGCTTGGATGTAAGTCTTAGCATGCAATCGTTCGTCGTCTGTTTCCTCATCGTATCTTTTCAGGATACCACAGTAAAGATATTGAGAGGGCATACCAACTTTGTCTTTTGTGTGAACTACAATCCTGGGTCCAACCTCTTGGCGTCAGGGGGCTTTGACGAGACGGTGCGGGTTTGGGATGTTGCGAGAGGTGCGGTTATTTGTCGTCGAAGAATACCATTCTGATCTTTTGCTCGTAGGCAAGTCGTTAAAGGTGCTTCCAGCTCATTCAGACCCCGTCACGGCAGTCAGCTTCAGTCATGACGGGACGCTCATTGTTTCCTGTGCCATGGACGGTCTCATGTATGTTCTTAATCTAGGGCAGGGAATACGTTGATACGTTTTCACAGTCGCATCTGGGATGCTGACTCGGGTCAGTGTCTGAAGACACTTGTCGATGACGACAATCCTATGTGGTACGTGCATAGTTCTTGACGCTGGGCATGTTCACTTATATTGCATAGTTCACACGTACAATTCTCTCCAAATTCGAAGTACGTTCTCGTATCAACACAGGATTCAACGATCCGATTATGGAATTATCAAACGTCTCGTTGTGTCAAAACGTACGCGGGCCACACAAATCGAACATATGCGCTGGTAGCCGCCTTTAGTTCCACGGGTGGCCAGTATATTGTCAGCGGAAGCGAAGATGCAAAAATTTATATCTGGGATCTTCAGTCTCGGCGTGTTGCACAAATATTGGAAGGGCACAAAGGTGAGAAGAGCGTGGATGTCATGTTCCAGATGCTAAACCGCACGCAGACGTCGTCTTGGCTGTAGATGTGAGTCCCATAGCCATGGTTGCAACTTACAATTTTTTAATTTGCTCCAGACTCATCCAACTCGAAATTTGATAGCATCGGCGTCCATGGAAAAAGACCTGACTATCCGCCTATGGTCTGATGAATGAGGAACAATTATAATAGCATTGCATAGCATAGCATATATTGTACTTTTTTTTTTCAGTGACTCACAGCCTCCCGAGTAAACTTTGAGCCCGAAACTCCGAAAAGGCCAGCCGAAAGAAAGTGCTGGAAAGTGCCAGCGCCCGATTACAAACTCCGCCCGCTCCAGATATAAGAGCCCAGCCCTTCGCCCACCAATCCGCTCTCATCCTCATCATCCGCCGTATCAGCAATCTCATCTATTACCACTATGCAAATCTTCGTAAAGACCCTCACAGGCAAGACCATCACCCTTGAGGTGGAGTCTTCCGATACTATCGACAATGTCAAGGCCAAGATCCAGGATAAGGAGGGGTATGTTTTCGCATTTATGTCGTGATGGTTATAATTCTGATGGTTTTCTCAGAATCCCTCCGGATCAACAACGCCTCATCTTCGCGGGAAAGCAGCTCGAAGACGGAAGAACTCTTTCCGATTACAACATCCAGAAAGAGAGCACTCTGCACCTCGGTGAGTATCCTATCTGGATAGGGGACCTGGTCCAATCTAAAACTCCGTAGTTCTTCGCCTCCGCGGTGGCATGCAGATTTTTGTCAAGACATTGACCGGAAAGACGATCACCCTTGAGGTCGAGTCTTCGGATACTATTGACAACGTCAAAGCGAAGATCCAGGACAAGGAGGGCATTCCTCCTGACCAACAACGCCTTATCTTTGCGGGAAAACAACTAGAGGATGGACGCACGCTATCAGATTACAATATTCAGAAGGAGTCCACCCTTCATCTCGTTCTTCGTCTTCGGGGAGGGATGCAAATCTTCGTTAAAACGCTCACGGGCAAAACCATCACCTTGGAGGTCGAGTCGTCGGACACAATTGATAACGTGAAGGCGAAGATTCAAGACAAGGAGGGGATTCCGCCAGACCAGCAGCGTCTCATTTTCGCGGGCAAGCAATTGGAAGATGGTCGCACTCTTTCGGATTACAATATTCAGAAGGAGTCGACTCTGCACCTCGTCCTGCGTCTTCGTGGTGGTATGCAGATCTTTGTGAAGACACTAACCGGAAAAACGATCACGTTGGAGGTGGAGTCTTCGGACACCATCGACAATGTGAAAGCTAAGATTCAAGACAAGGAAGGCATCCCACCAGACCAGCAACGCCTGATTTTCGCAGGCAAGCAGCTTGAAGATGGGCGTACGCTTTCGGATTACAATATCCAGAAGGAGAGCACCCTTCACTTGGGTCAGTTCATTTTTCTGTTGTCCTTCTTTATGTCATACTGATAGTTCAATTCAACTAGTGCTTCGCTTGCGTGGCGGACTGTGATCTTCCATCGTTGTTGGTCGTCGTTTAGTGTCTCGTTGTGATTCGTAGTAGCCATCAAATTTATTTCACGCTGGTTGCATCCATATTTAAAGGAACAGTAAAAAGATAATAGTATTATGAGACGCTCTCTGTCAGCTGAGAGGTACGTGTGTGCCGACGTCTGCGTTTGGGTCGAGGCCGCGAGGCTGAGTCTTCTGCATCGTCGAGTCGCTTCCGTTTACTTCCCACATCGGCTTGCTCAACTTGGTTGGTAGTCCTTTTCTTTGCTTCTTCCACCCCGTTTTTCGGCGCCTTCTTTTTCACGCTGAGAGGGTTTGGACCTTTGGGGCGTTTCTGCTTCCTTAATGCAGGCTCTGTTGGAGGTATAGCTGCCTTCAGGCTGATCCTTTCTGATGTAGACGGCGCAAGCGCATCCCGCTCAGCCTGGAAGATAGATATGTCAGCTTCTTAGTGGGAAATTTGATTGCACAACGTGCATTCTGCTTGGCGTAGAGTGTGGCATCACTGGCTGGCTCTAGAATCATGACAGAGCGGTTTACGTGCACGATTGGCACACCAGGTATAGCGCGAAGGCCAACGCGCAAAGGATGCGATTGCGTAGCAACCACATAACGATGTTTATTAGCCTCGCCTTTGATATAATGAACCACCCGCTCTCCCGTGAGCGCGGACACAGGCCCGGGCGCGAGAAGAAGACTCACCAACTATGGCAGTGATGCACTCGTTTCCAGGCATAGCCTCCTTGTGGTTACATTTTCGCCGCTCAAACGACTTGGCAAGGTCCACGGAAGGCTGGTGTGCCTTTCCTAGGACATACAACTCGTGGATACAGCATTGGGTGATCACTGACAAGCCGCTTGGGCAAATTGTAAGTCCCGAGGAGAGTCAACCGCGAGCGCCACTCACACATTTTCACGGACCCGACCAATACGGACTCCATTTGTGCAAGCAGTTCCATTTTTTGTGATACGGCCGTTTCGCACATTGTGGGGTCAACTACGGCGGTCGTGTGTCGTGTATGAGATGAGAGGGTCTACATGGGGAAAGCGGTTTGTTAACGACGCACCAAGAACTTGATATGGTTGTCTGAAGCCGAATGAAGTAGAATACATGGCCATGAGTTTGCGATACGCTTTTGAGCGTTTTTGACGCATTTTCTGTTCGCGGGATCGACGTGAGCGTTGAAAGAAATGCGAGACGTTGCTTCCAGATTAGGACATGACTCTCATGACCCGCATCCTCACCATCGCTCTGCTCTTCGCGTACGTGTGTAGCTCTTTAACTCAGTACTGTGGGCTCATAATTGCCTTGCAGGAGCGGATGCGTTTCCGTGCTGTCCACTGAGCTATCTGGCTTTGTACAGTGGAATGAGCATTGTGCCGGTGCGTTCCTCCCACACCGGATTTGTCCTTCCATCCGTGGGCAAATGCCCACACGAGGCTGACCCTCTTTCTCTGGCACGCCAGACAGCCTGCAACTAGGACATGCAAAGGTTATCCTCGATAATTCGATTGCTTCGGGCAGCATCACCCGAGATGGGAGATTCGTCATGTACGACTTGCGTATCATTGACGTGTCGCCCATATACAAAAGTTCACTGACCCGTTCCAACCACTGACAGCCCAGACGTTGCAGCAGGAACGTACATACTCTCTGTAGTAGCCCGCGATCATTTTTTCGACAAGGTCTGCACCAACAGTCTTTTTTTCCCGCCTTGCACACACCCATTTCTTTTAATGTGATGCCGCCCCCAGCTCCGCGTCGACGTCCCTCCAGACCCCAAATCCCCCCCTGAGATTCGCGCCTACACCGTCGGCTCACCTCTGAACCCACCATCGCCCGTCGAGCTCCGCTACCCTATCAAACTGGTCCCTCGGCAGGGGAAGGACTACTTCGTCCCGCACCAGTCTTTCAACGTCCTGCAGATCCTGCAGAATCCGATGATGCTCATGATGGTCTTTGGCGGCGCGATGATGCTCGCGATGCCTTATATTATGGTAAAGCAAAAAATCTCGTTCTGACATCGTTCCTTCGTTTTTACCGCCCCGAAAACTTTTCGCTGCAGAAAAACGTGGACCCTGAAGTATTGCAAGAAGCGCAGAAGAGCCAAGCAAAGCTCGGTGCTCTTCGTAACGGCGACCTCAGGTCTGTGTGCATCCTGTCGCTCGTTGTACAGTGCAGGACCCCCTAATGGCTGGTGCATATATCCAGTCTACGGCGCAATGACGACAAGCGTCCAGCAGTTACCACAGCCACAGCCACGGCATCGCAAGTCGGCTCACCTCAAAATGCAAAGCACCGAGGCAAGAAACGACGAACTTGAGCCGGTCGCTTTTCTGCACGGAGAGCATGTATATTATTCCAGGAGCGAAATAAGTATAATGGGTACTACAAGCATTCTGTTATACAAGGAGCGGTCACTACTGGAGAGCTAAGGAAGGTGGTAGTAAATATAATTAGATGGGGTCGTCTCTTGATTAGTCATCAATGTGGTCATAGAATGTCGTAAAGACTGCAAAAACGCACAAGTCAGGTCGGAAGGGCGCGACTAGTCAACCGCGATCCGTTGGTCGCTCTTTATTACCTCGGAGGGCATACCCTTTACACGCCAGCGCTCCCTTCCTCCCTCGCGTTTCCTTGAATTATTTTCCTGTTCCGCCAACTTATTATTGGGAGACAAACTTGAAGGTGTCCTTCTTTCCTTACCTGAAGACTTATTTGGCGAGTTTGGACGAGATAAGGAGAAGAACTTGCGAAAAGCTGACTGGGATGAGTCCCCCCCAGTAGCCTTTCGCTTCGCCTCCATCGCATCAATAATGACGATGGCCTTGGCTGCAGCAGACATGGAAGAGGGATTGGGGTTCGATGAAGCCTTCTTGTGACCACTACCGACTGGAGATCCTGTCCCCCGAGAGCCAGTCGAGTACGGACTTTGTGCAAGTGGCGGATGTGACACCGTGTGAGACTTCTTCCTCCCAAGATTAGGTTGTGAAGTTGGCTTGCTGGTTTGTGGTGCGTGGGCCGTGCCTGGCTGGCCAACGCTCACAAGTACCCACCCTTCAGTGGATGTCTTGGGTTGGTGTTTACCAATCCTGTCTGGAACCGGTTTCATAGGGGGAAGACGGTCGGCAGCCACTGCCCTGTTAATATCGGCATCGCGAGGGGCCTCCGCGACGATCGTTGCTTCACCACTCTTCGGCAGTCGGCGCCTGGGATGCACAACCTCGGGCACGCTAACCTTCACTTCCTGTTCTTCAGGTGTGAGTTTATATGGAGATGTTGAATTATGAAGGTGTGCGTTTGGTTCGTCGGCATAGTCGCCCGAGCCCTTGGACTCCTTGTTCCTAGATGACGTAGGGATCCATCCTCCGGGTAACACATTATCTTTTGGATCGCGGTCGTGGGCACTGCCACTGGCGTGGCCATCCTCTCTTGCTACACCGGTCCATGTATTAGGTCCATCTACAGTTTGCCCAGTATTGGAGCTTAAAGAATCACGGAAGGCTCCTGGCCCGAGCAGGGGCGGAATAGGTGTTCCAGGCTGAGGGGTTGCCTTCACGGGTGAAGGGCGGGGTCGTGGAATAACGGGGGAAGGTATCGTTTCCCGTTTGTTCGAGGGGGTATCGGTCCGCCCAGTCGTCTGTTCAAGGGACTGGGCACCTTGGACCGATTCGCTAGGTTGTGACGCCTTCAAGACTGAGGCCGACATGCTCGAGAAATGCCGAGGGTTGACACCCGGAGTCATGATGTATGAACCGAAAGGTGCTTGCTGGTATCGACCTGTGTCCGACTCGCCTGGGTGGGGGTATTTCTGTGTTCCTACGCCAGTCATGTCCACAGCACTTCCAATGGAGCTTTGCATCTCCATTCTGAACTCTGTAGGACGGGGATTTGGCGTGTCTACGTTATCGTTGGACGAGGTATGAGCGACGGAGACAGGGAGTTGGGCTCGTGGCGCTGGCTTGCGCACGACACCCGACTTGTGCGAATTTAGACCTGAGACAGAGGAATGGTTAGGACGAGCAATTGATGTTTCAGTCATTGCCCGCGTATGTGCCTGTAGGTTGCTAGCAGAGAGTGTGCTGGTTGGTGCAGGGTGACTCCGTCGACGCTCATGGACCTTGTTGGGAGGGGTCGTTTGAAGATCCGTGCGCGATCCTGGAGGAGTACTGGGTGGACATTCGGGAGGGATAGGGCCTGTGAAGACCCATAGGTCCTTGGACCGTGATCGACCACTGAGTGATAATGAGGTGAGGAGGGTGAAGCCGAAACCATCCAAGGTGCCAAGTAATGAAAGGACGTGACGAAGAGAATCCGTTGCAAACGTATCCTCTTGGAACCCTACACACGAGTGGGTAATCGGTGAGTGAGATCGGTGAGATTGACGAAGGGGATGACGTTACATCTGTAGCCTTTGAGCTTGAATTCGTACACATTCTCGGCGACCTTCTTCTCCGATACTACTCCACGGGGCCATGAACCCCTGACCGTTTGGAGAATGGCCGGTGTTAAATGCAAAGGAGGGGCGATCACACGGAGATGACTCTGACTGATGAAGGAGATAGCAAACGGGACTTTGACGGGCTGGGAATGTGTTGCCACAGAGTCCTTGCTCATGCTGTGAGCGTTGGAGGAAGGGGGGGCGGAGGAGGGCTGTGGGGGAAGTAGTGGCATATTTGATGGGCGGGAAAAGGCCATGACGATACGATCATCCTGTTCACGGCCATAATCTAGAGTGGAGAGAAGATTATGACCTTTCCGGTAAAGGACGGCGAGTATTTCAATGAGTAGCTTTTCTGACCGCGTTGTCTTGGGATTGGACCATGGTTTTCCGTCCAAGGAAAGTTCATAAAAATTATTCTGGAGGAGTTCTCGAGAGCCGAGGATAAGATGTTCTTCGTCAAGGTGTTTCCGTAACGCGGCGAGAACGTCCGGGGAGAAACTATAGAGCCTAAGTAGAGCGGCGCCGGAGAGAGCAAGGATGGCGAAAGATGAAGCAGGACGTTGATCACGAATAAACTCGCGCCTTGGGACGAAGCTAGTAGGATCTGTAGGGGGGATGGGCGACATGGCGAAGGGTTGACTAGGACCCTGGCCGCGCCTTCAAAGTGAGCTATAGCGAGCCTCGTACCTGCCACGCTGATACCACGTACCGTACTGCGCCGCGGCAAGGCAGCAATGCACTCTCACTTAGACCCGCTCGCTCCGGTCATCCTCTGCACTGCCCCCATCATCAGATTACGTCATCTTCATATCTTCCCATCCGAGTCGCCACGATGAACAAATTGAAACTATTGATGTGTATGTACAAATATTGTAATTTCTTAAATCACTGCATTTATTTCGATCTCTCATAGGCGGGACAGTGAGCAACAAGTTCAACTAGCCTTACTCATGACGTAACGTTTCATTCTCGTAGGGTGAATATACCACTGGTTGGACCAGTTCCGGTGCCTCCACATCGGATAAGAAAGTCCGTGTTCAACGTTCAGTACCTTTGACCTCCTTGAGAGTATGGATTTTAAGATGTATTACACTTAGATCGGCGTATGTCCTGAGCGCTCGATCTTGCTCTCAGAGCCGCATCTCATCGTAGTTGACCATCTAGGTGGTGGCACTGACCTTGTTTGACCTCCGCAGACGGGGC
Source organism: Lactifluus pinguis (assembly GCA_003313945.1). Lineage (NCBI taxonomy): Eukaryota > Fungi > Basidiomycota > Agaricomycetes > Russulales > Russulaceae > Lactifluus > Lactifluus pinguis. The sequence goes on from QLPA01000204.1 coordinate 48,245, forward strand.
AAGGTGCACATATAGCATGTGCACTCTTCTGGCTGCTGAACACTCCCAAGGTCGATAAGCTTGGCATGGTCGGTGTCAACGGGAGCAAGTTCCCTGCTATCCGTGCTCATCTCCAAGAAAATGTCGAACAAGTGTACAAAGATCTTGATATCTCGTACGTTTCACCTGTGGACAGTAAGTCAGTGCTCGGGTTCTTAAACTCCGGGTCTTCTTTCAGCTTTCACAGCTTTCCGGGGGACAATGAGGTGGACCCAGAGGCCTGTGCGTACAGACATGTTCGATTCCTGGAACCTTCCTTGTCACCCTCATCGTCATTTAGACAAAGCAGCGGTTGAAATTTTTAATCCCGGAGATGCCGTTGTCATTTTTACTCCAGACAGCAAGTGCCCTGCGCGAGCGAGAGTGTCATCAGCTCACACGCTTCCCCCTTCAAAGGTACCCACTATGCCATCGCCCGTTATGCGATCGAACGCGGCCTGCACGTCCTTGTCACGAAGCCGGCCACCCAATTACTTTCGGACCACCTGGATTTGATTGATCTGTCAAGGGAGCACAATGTCGTCTGCTTCGTAGAGCACCACAAGCGGTCTGTTGTTTCCGCTCGAATACGCGGAGCCCTGCCTTACATTTTGGTGCCTAGATATGACCCTGTCTATAGCGATGCGCGGATCCGAGCGAGGACACTTGGCGAGTTCAATTTCTTCAGCGCATGGATGAGCCAGCCCAAGAGTCAGCTGCAAACATTCCAAGCCTGGGCGGGCAAGGACTCCGACATCAGGTAAGGGTAAATTGGAGTTTGGAGACACGAGGTGTCCCCTCAATAACGAAATCGGCAGCTATTATCTGTCATCTCACCATATTGATATATGTTGTTGGATTTTGCAAGACAAAGCCGTTCCCACTCGTGTCGTAGCAAGCGCCGCCACTGGTATCGCCACTAACGAACCTTACAACTGCGTTCCCGGGACCGAGGACACTATCACGCTTCTCGTTGACTGGCAATCCGTAACGAGTCCGAGGCACAAGGGCACCGCTGTCTACATGGCGTCGTGGACCGCGCCTCTAAGGTCCGGTGTTCACTCTGCCCAGCACTGGTATTACTTGGGCGAAAAGGTAAATTTACACCTCCCTCTCTCCTCTGAAATTCTGAGTTCCAGCTATTTGATAAGGGTGATATCAACATTGACCAGGCGCACAGGGGATACGACGTTACTGTCGACGATACAGGCAAGACTTGGTATAACCCGTTCTAGTGCGTCAAATCTCATCAATGATCATGTGAGGTGGAGTTACGCTCATAAATGATTTTTTTTTTTTTTGGTTTTCCTCTCTTGGTATGGTTCGCATTTCCTAGTATGAAATATTCACCGTCAGAAAGTGGTCACTTTGACGGCCAGCGGGGTTATGGGTACATTTCCATTGAGAAGTTCGTTGATGCTGCCCGCAGTGTGAACACTGGGGTCGCCAAGCCAAGCGATTTTGATGCCCAAGGCTTGCCTACCATCACCAATACAGTATTAACTACAGCAATACTCAACGCAGGGCGTATCAGTCTAGACGAGAAGAGACCTGTTGGTATATCTAAAGAGGGCGCAAGGTGGATTTTACGTTGAGTGTGTGGCATCCATGCATTATGTCTCGCCTAAACCGTCGATCGAGCCACACGAAGAGAAAAAAGGGGTTAATCCCATGTACAGTACCCAAATGTGTTATACCGCATGTACCGCTTGGTCCGCCCTGTGTTACCGCGTTAGGAATCAATTGAGATCCATCGCAATTTTTAAAATATCATTTACTGGTTTTCTGTGCCTGAAATCAGGGTGATCGAATTGAATCCTCACGATTCCAACAACAAGCACAGCAACAGCAAGTCCCGGGAGATAACTCCGCAAATTATCAGGGCCGAAATGACCATCGCTACGACGCTTGTCAAGATCCGTATGCTATCTGGAACAACGCACGCGGTGGAACAACCGCGCTTTGAAAAACACCGGGCGCTTCTGAGATACTTGTTTGACAGTTGCCAACCAACTTGCGCATCCCGGCAGCATTCGTTATTCGGGCGGCGTGGCTAGCACACCACATATCCGAAAAACGGCCGCCGATCACCTTTGACATCGGACCTTATCGCATAGGCACACACTGCGTGCGAAACTGTTCAAGAACCCTTGTTATTGTAAAACAGACATTGCACGAGATGATGAGGCCCTTCAGGCCAGTACGAGTTTGAATAACCCAAAGTGCAAAGGGAGGACAGGGCGATATTAGTGCACAAACGGAAAGATGGAAGTGATGGGAGGGATTGTTCGGGTGACTGTAAGATCAAGGACGAGAGAAAAGTGAATTTGCTGTGGGGATAAAGCCGCCATGCGATGCAGGAAATAGTCGACGGCCGAGAAAGGTAGAAGGAGGGTTAAAGTGAAGGAATAAGATAAAAAGGGAATGGGTCACTAATGAGAGAATGTAGACTGTCGACCTCACCGCTTGAGGAACTAGAAAGAGAGGGAGTACTATGCGCAATGAGAATGAGGGTTTGCATAGGAAGGACCACGAAAGAAAAGAAAAGAAAAAAGTTTACGATGGGAAGGGATGTGCGCCAATAGAACCACAAAAGCCTACACCAATGAGATATGATGGGTCCGGCTGGCAATCTGCTAAGTATACAATATAGACAGTGGTCAATATATACCGGAGTGTTTGCGAAGCCCAGCATCTTCTCACGCGAGGGGAGGGGGAGGGGAGGGGGCAGGCTCTGCGCTTTCAATGCGTTGTAGTGATGACAGATGAAAAATACGAGGCAGTGCAACGAGAGAATGCATGGGATGATGAAGCTTGCGGAGACAGAATTGCACGGGTTGATGTTGTCGACGACGTGTGTGGGATGGTGATACATTTTATTGCGGTGAGGAATGCGGATGAGAATAGAAGGGTACTAAGACCAAGCGCTAGAGTGGCTGAGGTAGCAGCGAAATGAATGGGGGGAGGGGGTTGCAACTCTTCGATATCTATGAGACCATGGCCCGTGGGGATACGTTGAGATTGTGTAGTGCTTGCCGGCCGAATTGGACGAAGTCGTGGGGAAGGAATTGGTCAGGAGGATTCTCGGTGTGCTTATTTGTCACAGGTTCAAACTTGGGGGATGAGAAGTTCTCCTTGTCGTCATCGGACAGGGCGGAGCTGGAGAACGGGTCACTCGAGAAATAAGGGCTCGTAGGCGTGACAGGCATGTCATCAGAAAAATCAGAAGCGGTTGTTGTCACGCTCATCGGAGTGCCGACGATCGAGTTGGAGGCCCGTACCGGTGTCATAGGCAGTGGGAGAACGACATGTCTGACAAAGCGACCGCCTTGGAGATAGTACTGGACCACGAACGTTGCGGCCTTGGAGTAAAAGGCATACGAGTACTTCTTAATGAGCGTCTCGGACAGATCATTGACATGCTTGGACAACCGGCTGTCGAGGTGTTCGACGATCTGCAAACATTCCTCTGTTTCCTCGAACATTCTGCGCCCTTTGCCACAGAGGAATCTCGCGAGTGTCAAGGAGCCGAGGGCGATAGACGATGATGGAAACTTCACAAACTCCCGATAGAAGAGGGTAATCTCCATTAGGAACCTCGCAACGTGTTGAACTTTCGGCTCCTCAACGGCCGGAACACAACACATCATCCGGAGCCAGGCTTCCGCCGTGGGGTGACCCAGGGTCCATTGGATTGTGGCAAGAACGTGCCCTTCCATCTGAATGAAGGCCGACTCGTCGTAGGTATCACGGCAGTAGTGAACAAGCTCTTGCACGGTTGGTACTCGCTCCTTGGCGTCTTCAAACTTGGCGGCGATCCAAAGGGCTGCGCAGCCGACAAGCTGATAGTGTTTGATGTACACAATTCGGCGGGAAACATAGCGATCGACAATGTTCAAGGTGAGATATAGTGTCTCGGGACGGAGGCGGAATGTGAAGTGGAGCTCGACGAGGAATTCGACGAGGCAGGGACGCATTTGCCACTTGATTTCTGGTTGCTGGTCCATTGATGAAGTAGTTCCCATCGTGTACCTCTAAAGAAGCGGAGGAGGTGAATGAGAGATGGGAGGATCATGAATTACGATGAACGCACCTCCATCTCGTACATGTAGTACCGGATCTCCTCGCGATACTCTTCTTCCAGTAGTATGCCTTCCCTGCGTAAGGCAGCGAGCTGTAGCTCCCGCCGCCGCTGAAGCATGGATTCCATCTTTGCCGCTCGCGGGGAGTGGCGTTGGGCGGTAGCCGCAGCGACAACCGCAGAAAGAGTGAGTGGGGATTGAGATTTTCGGGCCTTGGCGATGCCAAGGGGAGATGGGCGCTTCTTTGGGTAGAGAGGGTTGTTACGGGAATATCTGGACGAAACCGAGGTATCTTTCATGTTGAGGGAAGAAAGGGGAATGACGTTTGCGGTTGGTGGGATGAGGAGTGGACTAGAAGTAGGCGGGCGATGGGAAAGAATTGGGGTAGAAGATTCAAAGTTAGCACAAGGTAGAAATTTGGACATGATGCGCAGGTAATAGACCGAAAAGTTAAAGAAGAATGAAGAAATGAAAGAGAGTGAGGATGGTAACTAATAGCGTTTGAAGGAATGGAATGTATCAACCACGATTTTGACATCCAAATGATCGTGTAGTGTGGCTGGACAAAAGGTAAAAAAAAAAAAAAAGTGGATTGACTTACTCTCTTACTGAGGCTGTGATCGATGGTAAAGTCGACACAGAGGGGAGAGGGGAGAGCTGGAAATAAAAAAAAGAAATCGTGAGCCGTGCGTGGTCGTGAAGGAGAACCTTGAAGAGAGAGAAAAAAAGGAAAATGGATGATGAAGAGGTGGAAAGAGGGAATAGAAGAAATATAAGGGGAGCCGGTTAGTCGGGGAGTGCTGTACGTGTGCTTGGGCTCATATCGTAAGGGAGAGACCGATTCAATTTTGACCGAACACGGACACGGACACGGACACGGCCATCATCTATCCCACCGCCACAGACAAAACCGAAAGATTTCGTCTCCCCCTCGGCGACAATCCGAACTCGCTGATACCCGGTAATCAATTGGGCGTCTTTAATTTCCAATTAACCCCATTTTCGCAAAACTGTCACACGCCCCACGTTTTTCGACGTCGAGCACATTTCATGTCCGATCTGACTCACCTGCTATTTCCGTCCGCTTGGCCACCTACAGATCCTGTCAGTTATCTATATGATCTCTTTATCATCATCACTCACCAAGGTCGATATCTTCTTCCCGTTTCCCTCTACAACCAGAAATCCCCGCGGATTAAAACAGTGTTCTCGATTACGGACCATGACGAAAGCATACACGTACAGGTAACGGGGTTTTCGCAGTGGAAGAATCTGGGGGGGGATGGGGGATACGCGACTCGGCGATAATGTGCTGGCGATTGAATTAGGCGGTGCGGGGGGTTATAGTGGGTGCTGGGTGAGCTTGAAAATATTGAAAAGAGTGGACTGGGGTCAATCAAGGAAGGACTGTGTGCGTTTCTGCCAGATGCGAGGTTGGAAGCCACCCGTGAAATAAGGACCCAGCAACTAAGCTAGGTTTTCACAAGGTAGACCTCGAGCCAGAGTAAGAGCAGGAGACGTATGATTTTTTTTGTTAGAGAGACAGTATACAGAAGAGGGATAGTTGTCGATGTCGCAAAATGTGAGCTTTGCGGAAGGGATGAGATTGCAAAGCAAAAAAGAGGTGTGTGTATCAGTGAGACGCCCTCTCCTCCTTTTTTTTTCCGTATGTGTCCGTTCGGTGATATTAACTCCCGTTTGCGGTGAGAACGCGCACCACGTTGTCCTGCCTGCAGGCAGCCCTTGTCAATGATTCGCCCACCGGAAATCCATATATGATTATTATGTAAGATTACTGTATTATTGTTTTCCGTCTTCCCTCCGCGTCTTTGACACACACCACACAAGACCTTCTATATCTCGACTGTTCCATCCCTCTTACTACGGTACCACCCTCTCCTTACAGACTTTTGCATTTTTTTTGTATATAGAAAGCACTCGTCCGCTTCACCCCTCCCTCCTTTGGCGAGGCTTCGTTAAATTCAGCGGCTCGCTTATTGGAGGCTCAGGGACGTATAGCGCCCTCCTTAACGCCCGAGGCATCGATAACCGGGCGCTAGACCTTTCAGAGGGGCCGCGCCTAAGCATGGACCGTCTAATTTGCTGTGTCCACCGGTCCTGGTCCATCCTTTATTCCTCCCTTTTTTCTCACAAGGCGCACCTTCCATCAGTCATTTTTGTTATCAGCTGGTTTCCCATCACGGAAACTCCCGACTGCTCTCCCTTGGCACACGACAAGCACCGTCCCTTCTTTTTTGACAGACTCCCTTACTTGGCGTCGCGTGTAATATAGCATGATACTAATCTTGACATCCTCCCTACTATATTGTGGTCCAGGCAAGAGACATAAGTTATCCTGGGCGCTACGCCATCCCCGACTGGCGGTTCCCTTGTCAGTGGAATAACAATTCCGCGCCGCGGATAACATGTTTGCAAATTCAGTCTCGTGGGTGGTTACGAACAACACTGCACGCGCCCTCGCTCCAAGGAATGGATGCAGGCACACAGTCTCGAAGCTTTCATATTCCGGATTAGAATAACGCGCTCGGCATCGGTCCCGATCACTCAGTGGCCAACAAACCCATCGAGTTAGCTCATCTTGATGGTGCAGCTTAGGCTTAGTCAATTTACGGGGCACTGGCTGAAGGAATATATCCATTCTGCGGGTCCAAGATCACCTTGTTTTCGCCCCCCTAGTAAAATATAAGGATGCAACCTCAAAGCTATTACTTGCAACATAACGCGCTTTCTGATTCGTAGTGCATTCACAGTGACCGCGGAGAACGCGAGAGGCGAGGGGACAGAATCACGGGCCCTATCAAGATCCAAATGAACTCGACAGACTGGCGCGGTGAAAAGTCTCCTTAATGCCGGTATCCTGTTTCCTTATTTGGTAAATCGAAAGTCGGCCAAATGCTTTCATCCCAGATCAAAATGACGTCATCACATGATTGCAGGGTCGTAAAAATGGTTTTTACAGGCGAGAGGCGCAGGCAAAACTGGGCAAAGATGGAACAAAAGTGGACGCGAGAGGCCAACAACAATATACGGCCAATTATGTAGGAGGAAAAAAGTTCAGAGAGTTGCAAGAGCGAAAGTGCAGAGGTGAGGGGGGATTAACGCCTTAGTCACGGGGCGCACCATGCATCAGAAGCGCCATCAGATCCTGCGCTGGCTGTGAACTACCACCAGGGCTTGCTTGTATGTGTTGGGGAAGGAGATGGGAAATGGTTTGGGGGTGTGCTTGTTGGTGTATGTGTGGTTGCTGTCGCATCGCTGCGTGCGGAACGTGCATGGGTAGCGCGTTTTGCTGGGGGAACCCTCCACTGGGCGCTCTCAGTCCCGTTGCCCCAATACCATTATTTAACCCAACGAGCTGTGGTTGAGCAGGAGTCCGCAAATCCATCTTGTTGACGTGTAAAAGGGATCCCACATGGCTTGGATCAATGGTGCTTTGGATGGTGGGGGAGACTCCGGGAGGGCCGCGTATTTGGGGACCGGCTGGATAAGCAACGCCACCGTTTGAGAAGTTGTATGCAGGCTGACTAGATCCATTCCCTTGTGAGTGGGGAGATGGCGCGCTCATTATAGAGCCTAAAAATTGGGATGGATCGTGGGGAGGACGACCTCCAAGGTTCGCCAAACCAGGTGGCAATCGTTGTGTGGATGCATGAAGGTTTGTAGGATTAGGCGAGCTACCATTACGAAATGGCTGTTGCATTGGGAGACCCGGATTTCGAGGCACGCTGGACTGGTTGTGGTATATGGAATGGAGAGGAGCAGAATACATTTGGTCCACAGGACGCTGGGTTGGAATGCGCTGTTGGACATTGAACGCGCTGAGATCATCAAGTGGGTCCTGAAATATTCCACTCTCTCGTCGCGGCGGGAAAGTCGAACGCAAGCCCGGGACCATTCCATCAGGAACGAAATTACGATCGTCTAGGCGGTTGTCATATAAAATGTCATGATTTCGCGCAAGAGGGACCGGTTGCGGTTGCCGCGTAGACGACAAGTTCGCGTGTTGTTGAATGAGAGGGCTCTGGCCATACCCAGAAGGTTGGGTGTGAGGACTAGCTTGGGTGAGGCGCTGTCCCTAATGAATATTGAGTATCGCGCGAAGACGAGTCAAACAACTAACCTGTGTCGAATTCTGTAACATCGCAAAAATGTCTTCCATAGTCCTGTTTTCAAGGTTATGTGGGTACGATTCCCCCCCACTAACATTCTGCTGTCGTGGGTAATGGGGCAGAGGATGAGTAAGGGAACCCAGGTCCTCTGCAGAGGGTGTAGCGAGCTGCTCCCGAGATTTGCCATCGAAAAATTTTGCAAAGCGGCTGCCCTTTTGCTGAGGGAAAGGAGAGCCTCCGTGACCTTTTTCACGACTCCCGGGGTCGAAAGACGGACTCTGACTGTTCGGGATATTAGATAGAGGTCCAAGTGGGTTGGTCGGGCCCATCTCAGAGTAGGCCGCCAAGTCAGACGATGGGCCATAGGCCATACGGTCGCCGAAAGAAACAAGGGATTGTCGTCGAAGAATTTCTGACTGCACATGCGCACTGTTGTCGCTTGGGAAGACTGATTGTCGGGAGAGATTAATGGGGTTGGAGAAGCCAGAAGGCGGAATGTCCATGACAATCGCATTACAACCTGTATTATCTGCATTTGATACATCCATGTCTAGGCCTCGATGGGGCCCATTCACTAAAGATTGCGATGGAGGTGGTGTGTCGAGGGTCGATGCAGACATCGGAAATGCGGATTGTTGGTCAGAGAGGGTCGTCGCCGTTGTGGCGGATGGTGTGCGCGAGCCGAAAGCAAGTAATCGAGAACCAGATGGGGGATTGAACTGAGACGGTATCGGAGATTTGATGGAGGTAGACTGTCTGTCCTGTTGAACCTGCATAACAGAACTTTCGGATGTGGAAGGGTTAGGGAAAAAGCGAGAACCAGGGGGCCTCGGTGATTCCATGGATGGAGTCGAAGGTTTCGTTGAGGGTGCTGTGGAGGATCCCAAACCCTCTGCGGGAGGTGACTGGGCGAAGCCCGAGATAGGTTGGCCGTCTGAAGTGGATGTCGAAATCTTCTGGGTAGATGAGACTACGCAACGATGATTATGAATATCCAGGAGCAGTCCATGCTGGTCACTCACCAGGATCTGTCCCAGGGCCAAGATACGCAATGACAGGATCGTTTTCAGGACCCCTGAGGGAGGCCACCTTATTCTTCTCCTCCTCGCGCTTGATCATCAATTTGAAAAGTTGGATTTCATCCAGCGGAGGCTCCGTGGGCGGTGTGGCCTGTGGCTCGGCTGCCCTCGCACCTTCGGTACGTTCGGGGTCACCACTAATTCTCAACGCTTCAGATTCTCGCTCCTTACGTTCCTTCTCCTTCATGCCCAGCTTCCAAGCTTGAATGCTGTCCATTTCTCCATTTTCGGCCTTGCCACCAAGAATGCCGGCTCCAGATTCACTGGGGATGTAAGCATCCATCCAAGCAGGCTCCTTTTCCTCGACTCGGACCCTTGGATCCTTGCGGTCATCGCGGTCCTTTCCGTCTCGGTCCTCATCTCGACTATGGCCACCCTTGTCACGTCCATTGGATCGCTTGGATCGTGAATCACGTTCATCCGGGACCCACCGGTCGCGGTCTCGATCCCGCGGGCGGTCCGAATCCCAATTCGAGTCTCGTTCATTGACTCGGGAACCGCGCTCCTTGTCTCTGTATTCCTTGTCCCGGAGTTCGCGCCGGGCTGCCATGCGCTCGTCGCGCCTACCGTCATCTCTCCAACGCCGAGGATCATCGCTATTGTCCCGCTCGACATCTCGATCACGGCGAATGTGGTCATCCCTACGATCATCTCGCTTCCGATGCTCGTCTCGGTCTCTGTCCAAATCTCGGTCCCGTCGAGAAGGGGAGGCGTCGCGTCGCTGCCTCGACGAGTCTCGTACTCGTGATCGTGGACGTTCGCGGTCTTCACGTTCGCGACGCAAACCGTCCGAACCTATAGAGGATGATAAGCGTCTGTATTATTCAGATCGATTCAAGCGTGAAGCTTTTTGACTTACGTTCTTCCCGACCTGTACGTTTATATGAACTCACGTGCTTCGTGAAAAGGGAGCATAACTTACCTCTTCTCCAATCTTCACTCGATTCACCAGCTTTCCTTCTAGAAGAATCCCTTCCGTCGGACCGGCGAGTTGCCCCTGCGCCGAGGTTACCTTGAGAAGGGAGTCGACCCGTGCTCCCAACTGAATGAGGGGCGGAATCCCGCTCTCTGTTCCGCAGGCTAGTAGGGCCAGCAGGAGACGAAAGGCGATCCCGGTCGTATTTATCAGAAAGCTACGAATTGGATCAGATGGGGATCAACACGAAAGACACAGGGCTAACGCTGCGAAGACGCTCTTGGCCCTCTTTATCTCGGAGGTCCCGTTCACGTTCACGGTCTGCGTCTTTATCTTTTTCGCGTTCGCTGGTGCGAATAGACTGGTGCTTAAAGTTCCCCATTTGGGAGGGTTGAGACAAAGTCGACCTAAAGGTAGCGCGCGGTGGAAGATCCGCTAAGACGGAGTAATGAGTGTATGAAGAGACGTGTAAGGCAGTGATGGTAACTGCACCAGCGTCATCTTGATCACGTCGGAAGCTACGATGAAAGGATGAGAACAACATAGCAGGAAGCTATGTTCCAAGTACGACATACCGTTTGTCTCTCGCACCTGAGGAGGCTGCCGAGGTTTCAGAATCCTTTTTCGCGGTGTTTTGTTCATTCCAGTCCCTGAAGGATAAGATAGCACGGTGATGGCAGAGAACGGGAATAGACATGCATACCCGAACCAATCTTTAAAAAGAGGCATTCCTTGGGGTGGTGTAACAAGTGGTGACTTGTAAAGAAAGAGAATTTGTGCCTGAGTATACGAGATGAAGGGACGAATGGGGGAAAATGGCTTGTCGGATGAGGTGGTGTCTGTGACTGCAGAGGGAGACAAGGCTACGTTTTGCATTGCATTTACTAGGATGTCAGGGGAAATGTGCAGAGGGCTTGAATCTGTAGACATTGTTTGTTAAGTGGCTTATGCTCTACCGGACGAAGTGAAAAGAAGAAGTGAGCAGAGCGCCCGGTAGCAAGCGGGCCTTGAATACTCTGACTTGAAATGAAATGTCCTTCTTGTCCCTCAAACACTTTATTCTCCAGCAAAGGGTTCTAACTTTATATCGTACCGCTATTCGCGCTTCTAGAGGTCTACCTTTCTCCCTATCTTTCTTTCTTTTTATTTTCTGAAGCCCCATCTCCAGCAATTCCCGATCCTTCAACTCGCAAAGAAACCATCTCTTGGATACGAGCTGAATTCGAAAGGAACAAACATATAACGGATCTGGTTTGTTCAACTTTTCCTTCTCCTCTTTTACCTTTCTCAGCGCCTTTGCTATCCCTAGGACCTCTTGGAGGATAAGTTAAGGGCTGGCCGTCGAGAGCTTGACCAGATTCTCCCCTATCGTTCACAACGCCACCTAACATCTACATGATTTGGTAATTTGTATTATCACTCCATGAATAGACACGTTCTTTCCTTTAACAAAACTTGACTGCGGATGTGTGTGCGGCCCGTTGAATAACACGACTAGGCGCAACTGCGCTTACACCCAAGTTAGCCGTCGCCGCTATCCGCCTTCCAATCGAGACGATCGACTTCCCTCATCTATGCATATCTGGGCGCTCAAGGGCATACTTATATTGCTACCTCTACCTAGAACTCCCACCTTTAGTTCCTTCCTACCTTATACCTTGAGTTCGTCGATTAACTGTTCTCTGCCCCGCTTATGAACTGACGCTTTTCATCTCTGTGCATAAGATGGAACTTTTCTTTCATGGCCTATCTTATCGAGCCACATTGGCTGATGCTGAACGAGCCTTTGCGAGTGTACTCCACAGCCCTCCGTATCTGCCACAATCACAACAACCATGGAACTTCCGTGTGTACCTTTTCTCGCCAAAGAGGAATCAGCCGCAACGGGACCACAGTGGTTGCGGAATGTTGACCCTTCCTCAAGTATACCTCGGGGAATTACTACTCCATGATCCCCCGTCCTTATCAGTGGCTGGAAGAACAATCAAGGTCCAACGCAGCACACGCGCGCCTCCTCGTAGCGCTGATATAGAGAAGCTCCGTCGCGAACCATATGTGCCACCAGAGACCCGACAGCGTCGAGCAGCTATTCAAGAATCCTTTCAAAACACAGTGGGGATACATACCCTTCAGTTGGGATGGGAAACCCGAAGCGGGATTTTCTCCGTCGAGTGGGAGAAGCGTCTCCTAGGACCAGGAGAATGTAATCTGGCCTTCAGCGATACTAGGAGGGAGATGCGAATACGGATAATGGATCAACAAGACGTTTGTTCCATCGGTATCCTCTGGTCACAGATTAGTTGGTCTGCAACTGCGTACGGGGACGAAAATCACCCAGCTATCACCCTCTTTTTGTTCTCCTCCCCCACCTTCGATATCGAGAAAAGTGACCAAATCTGGGTTCGCTCTCCCGAAAAGCGCCAGCGACAAGTGCTGCTTTACCCCGACGATGCGGACTTCATCCGTGTTCTGCCTTATACAACTCTGTGTATTCGCCTCCTTTGTTATGGTGGCGGAGACCTGAAGTTGTTTAAAACTCTCTGCAAGACCGCACATCTTCCTGTGCCAAAAGACTTTGCGCACCATGCAGAGCATTTGGGGCTTTTCTCGGAGGCCAGGCTAGAGCAACTTCGTCTGTGGATAGAGGGACTCGCGTGGTCCGTCGCCTTCCAACTCGAAGCCCTACTTCGAGGGCGCCTTGCAGATACAAAGGAGATCCTTTCCATTCGTGGGGTCGTTGAAAATATGTTGGCTCATGAAGGAATCGATTACACGGCGAGCTTCTTGAATTTCGTGGTCGAAGCTGCACCGGGGATCGAAGGCCCTGAGGAAGAGGCATTCAAAACAAGTATCCAGCGCTTCGCGAGGGACTTCCATTGGACACCGCCATCACGCCCGTTGAATCCGAGGGACGGCGTCTTCGAATGCGTTCACGTTTCTCTTTCGCCCACGTCAACGAAGCTTAGTGGGCCACATCCCGAGCGCTCCAATCGTGTCATGCGCACATATCCAGACAACCAGGACGCTTTCATACGCGTCAGCTTCGTAGAAGAAACAGCTCTGCAGTATCGGCACGATCGCGAGATCGATGGTCCGGCATTCGTACGCAGATGGGTTCCCCCCATCTTGAAAAATGGACTGATCATTGCTGGCCGACGGTTTCACTTCCTGGCCTACTCTCAATCTGCTCTGAGATCCCACACTGTATGGTTTGTGAGAGAAAGCTTTATCGACCCTAACGGTAACTTGGTTACCGCGGCCACAATCATCGAGCGTCTGGGCACATTCCATGGTCTCGACTATGACAGCTTGTTAATATACTGCCCTGCTCGCTACGGAGCGAGGATATCGCAAGCATTCACAAGTACGGATTCAAGCATTTCCGTTCCCGCGGAGGAAATCATCCTTCAGGACGACATCATTCGAGGCCAATACTGCTTCACAGATGGTGTAGGGAGCATTTCCGCGAGTCTTGCCCGCAAGATCTGGAAAGCCCTACACAAGAGGGGTTCGCGATCGATCCGGAAAGCCATCTCATATCCTCGGGCCTTTCAAATTCGTCTCGTAGGAGCAAAAGGCATGCTAAGTGTGGATCCCAAGTTATCGGGCGACGTCGTAGTTCTCCGGCAATCAATGATCAAGTTCGACGCACCACATTCCACGGATGTGGAAATAGCGCAGGCCTTCGTCCGACCCAGCAAGTATTATCTGAATCGTCCGTTGATTACGATACTTGAAGGTCTAGGTATCCCGTACCAGGTATTCAAGGCTTTGCAAGATGAGGCGGTTCAGCAAGTCAATGATGCTGTGGAATCCTTGGAGATGGCTGCCAATACCCTCGAGCAGTACGGTCTCGCCGTCTCCTATCGCTTGTCCTCCACCTTACGCCATCTGGCTAAGCTTGGCATCTCCCCTTCCGACATGGATGGTTTTTATCATCAGATGTTGACTTTCTCCATCCATCATATTCTACGAGATTTGAAGCATCATGCACGAATCCCCGTCAAAGATGGGTATACCCTAGTTGGTGTCGCGGACATATCCGGTTACTTGCAAGAAGGCCAAGTGTTTGCTTGTGCCACTATACCCGAGAGCAACTCGATTCAATATCTTAAAGGACCCGTGCTAATTTCCAGGTCTCCATGCATCCATCCTGGGGATGTGCAAGTGGTGCACGCAATTGGGCCACCCCCTGTAGGATCACCCTTCGCAATAGAACCTCTGGTGAACACTGTGGTGTTCTCTGTGAATGGTAGCATGCCGGTTTTCATTTTCATTTTGCATGCATTCACACCGACTTTGAACAGGCACCAGACCTTTACCATCCTGTCTGGGTGGCGGCGATCTAGATGGAGACGTTTACAATGTGACATGGTTCATCGACCTTCACCCGTCGCAGAATATACCCCCAGCGGCATACCATCCTGCTCAAAAGAAACTACTTGACCGGCCAAGCACCATGGACGATGTCGCTGATTTTGTCACTGATTACATCAATAATGACGTAAGCATGTCATTCAGCTTCGTACCCGCATGCCTTTTTTTTTACATTTGCAGATTGTGGGCATGGTGTCGACCAACTGGTTGTTGATAGCTGATCTCCACGGTATCTTCCACGAAGATTGTATCAAGCTGTGCCAGGTGCACAGCGACGCCGTCGATTATCCAAAGAATGGAACGCCAGTGGAACTATCCAAGGTACCGAAGCCGCAATCCGATAGCAAGCCAGATTGGCACGCGCCCGAAACAGTTGATTTGGATTCCTCACCCAACTTCTACGAAAGTCAAAAGGCTATTGGAAGGCTGTTCCGAGCCATCGATTTGCCTGAGGTCCATATACGCAAAAGTGACACACGTTGGACAAGGCACCATATTCACGATGATGCACCTGATGCAGATTTAGATGAAGTTTTTGCAGCACTCTGCATTGGGGACAGGCACGACGATCTTTTGGAATCAGCAGTAGAAAGTCGTGTTGAGGAATTCATCGACGTGGAACCTCACAGCCGGTCTGTGAAGCTGGCCGTCGAGACTTTGGACCGATACTCGCTGTCACTACAGGGCATATGCTCTTGTAATGTGCTCCAGAATCGTAAAGATGCCATCCTGAGTGAAGAAGAGGCCGTGGTTGGTACGATAGCTGCCAAGTGCTCTCAAAGACGCAGGAGGAAGGATGCAATAGCGCAAATAAGAGAGCAGACGAGTTATCTCGTCAAGGATGTTCGAGGCGAGTTATCTGGCGATGAAGAATCTACTCAGTACGACTGGTTGGCAACAGCATGGGCAGCATGGAAAGTTTCGCGACATTTCAAGGACCGCTTTGGGGCACTTAGCTACGGGTGGATTGCTTTGGGTGAGGTATTCGATGCCATGAAAGCCATCGAGCAAGGGGAAATGAACAGCTCCAGGAGATAGATTGAATTGTAACATAACGCCATCTTACTATACCCACATATCACGCTTTTGAGAGGAAAAAACAGCTAGCATTGGTCCAGTAAGGTGGGTACGTATGCGCACAAAGTATGGCGTATGTGTACACTTCTATGCCTGATTTCGCAAGACTGTAGAAGTGTCCGGCTTAGCTCGGGTGATGACAACAAGATGGGATATGAACGATACCTAAAATTACAGAGTCACCCCTGAACAACGTTAACAAAATATCGTAGCAAGACTGTTGATACTTACCGTAGAAACATCTTACTGATAAACCGGTCTTTGTTGACAGGCTTTTTACCCTTGCCTTTCGGGATTTCTGTCCACATCTGAGAGAGAAATGTCATGCTGAACGTTCAATGGGCTGATCTTACTTACCTCCTTCACGTTTTCCAAGACCTAACACGAGAGTTCAGCCGCTGAAAAGAGTATGCACAAAAACAAACCATGTTGCTATGCCTATCGAAAGCCTTAACACGTGCCAATAGCTTTTTGTTGTTTCGCAGGGCAATGAGAACCTGTGTGTGATTCCTCACTGCTTGTTGAAGGACAGACAAGGGTCCTTGGCTAATTTCATGCTCTTCTAGCTGGCGCAGCTGCGCCTCGTCCAGTTCGGACTTGGGGACATGAACATACTGACTGTAATGAATGAATTGAGTGGATTTAGATCTGATGGAGAGGGAGAGAGAGATCCACCTCATCGTAGTTGAGGTAAGAGTCAAGATGTGTTTGTGGCCACGGGCGTGAGCCAATTTTTTGTGTTGACTCTCAGACGGCCCGTGGCCGAAATTCTCTGACGACCTTAGCGCGCACTCACAATAACTCGAATTTTGACGACATGGGGCGTTTACGACCAAAGGGAAAAGCTGGGGCCGCAAAAGCCTACATTACGCGGTCCATGGCAGTAAAGAAGCTTCAATGCTCTCTCGCCGATTTTCGTCGGTTATGCATACTGAAGGGTGCGCTGATTTTCACTTGGCACTCTAGAGTGCGATTCAGACTTGCCACCGTTTAGGTATCTTCCCCCGTGAGCCACGTCACAGAAAACGTGCCAATAAAGGGTCTTCTGCACCGACATCCTTCTATTACTCGAAGGACATCGCGTATCTTGCACATGAGCCGGTTCTGAAAAAACTACGGGAGCACAAGGCATTTGCCAAGAAACTCGCACGAGCATTAGGAAAGAGGGAGTGGGGCAGTGCAAAAAGTCTTGAAGATAATAAGCCAGTTTACCGCTTAGACCATATCATCAAGGAGAGGTGAGCAATTCGACGTTCTGACACGCCCGTGTGTAACCGTCTTTCATGGGATCGTAGATATCCCATCTTTACGGATGCCGTCCGCGACATTGACGATGCGTTATGCATAATCTTTCTATTTGCCTCACTCCCTTCAAATGGTCGCATCTCTTCCTCACTGGTAGAGAACTGCTCTCGCCTGGCTGCTGAATGGCAATTATATGTTATGCGTACACATTCTCTCCAAAAAGTATTCCTTTCAATCAAGGGTGTTTACTATCAAGCGGAGGTCATGGACCAACCAGTAACCTGGCTTGTACCTTATCAATTCACCCAGAACGTGAGCTCGTCCAATGTTCTCATTCATCCAACGGGTAACCTTGGATACAGATACCTTCGGATGTCGACGTTCGAGTGATGCTCACCTTCTTGGAGCTTTATCAGACACTCCTGGGGTTCGTCTTCTTCAAGCTATACACGGATATTGGTCTAGTTTATCCCCCACCCTTGGATATGAAAAAGCAGGATTCCGGGGCAGGCATTGGTGCCTTTACTCTTGAAGAAAGTAACCACGATGACTTGCTTTCTAATCTACCAACTGCAAGAATTGGAAAACACAATTGTACAAAGGTCTCCAGTAAGACCGTCCGGCAGACGATCAAGGCTCTCGTAGGATCTAACGTTTCAGATGAGGGGCTTGAAGGCGATGCTTTCTTGCCTAACGCCGATAATGAGGATCAAGACGAGCAATTTGTTCTGAGACCGTCAGCATCAAATCCCGAGGGTATAGCCGATCTTCCCACCCTCCATTCCTTGTCATCCTTTCCACAATCACATGTCGCAAACCTTTTCGCCCCATATACTTTTTTTCTGTCACGAGAGACATCCCGCCCTATCTTCGAATTCACTGTGCGCTGCTTTGGTGGCCGGATCGGTTGGTCTACCACATCTGGGAGTGGATCTCCCTTTGACGAGACTGACGACTCTATTACGCATGTCATCATCGACCGCCCGTTAAATCCACGACCCGAAGAGACGGAAACCGAACTGGGCCGTAGGCTACGGCGAAAATACGTCCAACCGCAGTGGATCGTGGATTGTATCAACTGTGGAAAGATTCTACTGGAAGAACCCTATTCACAGGGAAAAACTCTGCCCCCTCACCTCAGCCCTTTTGGCGACCGCGAAGGTGCCTACGATCCGAGAACTGGTGCTACTGAAGATATCGCTATAGATGACGCTGAGGAAGAGGATGGAATGACGGAAGAGGACGAACCGGGTAGTGACAAGGGCGAGAATGGGGATGAGCCGCTGGTAGCCGCGATGGAGGCTGCTCATTCTGATGCTGCTGCTATGCGATCCGCAGAACTGCAAGCTGAGGTAGCTGGAATGGACTACGGTACTTTCGAAAGAAGGCTTTCCAAGTCACAAAAGAAGAAGACGCAGGTGCAGGACCCAACTGGTGGGGTGGAAGATATGAACAAAATGATGTTGAGCAATAAGCAACGCAAGCTATACGAGAAGATCAGGTATAGCGAACGGAAACGACAGGCCGAGGTTGGTTCTATGACATCAAGCGCATGAGTTTACGTAGCTAACTGCTGTGTCCCCGACAGAATGCCAAACTAGAGCGGAGGAGAAAGGAGCTAAGGAAGGTTCAAAAGCGGGTAGCTAGCTAATTTTATGTGTAGTATATCACGTAATTCGCACACGCCCACAAAGTTACACCTACGCTCGGAGGTGAATGTACTGTATACCACGGTGCAGCGCATGGTTAAGTTTCGCTGGCTGGCCAAATCTTGCAAGCACATAGCACCCCATTCTGAGAAAGACTCATACTCTCCTTCTCCATACCAGGAGAGAGACCATGCTTCACCCTCCCTCTTTCCGAACTCCTCTGTGGCTGCCATCCCTCCCACTACAAACACCACTATTTCTCTTTCTCTACCTCCCGGTAGAAAGCACCCAGAACAAAAAATTGACCCTTTACGGTGCCTGAGCATGCCCGATGTCACTCACCAGCCAGACTCAGATCACCAAATAAAACAGGGTACATCTACTCCAAAGGAGAAATCACTCCCTCCCACCCCTACTTCTTCCTCAGAGGATGCTTCCGACGTTCATTCATATCGCATGAACCCATCTATTGAGGGTCCGTCATCGCCGTATCAACCAAGTAGGCAAGATCCCCAGTCAGCCCTGGCTCCCCCCACGGTTCGGCCTTCGCCATCCC
This sequence comes from Lactifluus pinguis, assembly GCA_003313945.1. Lineage (NCBI taxonomy): Eukaryota > Fungi > Basidiomycota > Agaricomycetes > Russulales > Russulaceae > Lactifluus > Lactifluus pinguis. The sequence continues at coordinate 67,374 of QLPA01000204.1, forward strand.
AAGCCAAAGTCGCGTTAGCCCAAGCTGCGTTGGCAGTTTCTCTTCCTCACAGCATTCCCATTCCCCAGGCCTCTGCCTCCTCTACCCGCTCGGATATCAACTCGATAGCTTTCGTGACTATTCCCCATTCTCAGCCCGAGCCCGAGCCCGAGCCTGATCGACTCGGCTTTCCGCCTTCAAACATACGTCGGGCCAAGAGCTTTCAACAGTTAAAACGGAACTACAGAAAAGAAGATGATCCGCATTCTGATAGCCAGATGCCAAGATCTCGCAGGATCTCCTTCGGCCGTGTAAATCCCTTTGATCCTGTTGAGAAGGGAAAGGACAAAGCGTTGGAGGGTATTCCTTCCCATGTAACCCCTCCGCGAGTATCTCTTGTTCGGCGACCATCGTTTTGGAACCGTAAACGCAACGATTCTTCGAAATCCTTTGTTGCACCGCTACCACCGCAGCATCCTAGCAACTCCGTTGATCATTTATCGCATATCTTGCCCTCTCTCCCTCCCATGTCTCCATTTCACATTGATGCCAACGTCTCGTACTCTTCTCGATCTTCACAAACTGAGGAGTCACCTCCCGGGTTGAGTGATCGTCGGAACCATCCACTTCCTCCAAGGCCTGCAGCCAGTAGTCCGGACCTGTCCCTGTCTCTCCGACCGTCACAACCACGGCACCCTCCTCGCCGGCGACGACCTGCCACCGCCGACTCCGCTCCTGATCGTCCCCGCACACTCTCCTTTGCGTTCTCTTCTGTCTATCCCTCGACTTCACCACCCCCACCTCCTCAGCATGCGGATTCAGCTACGTTCCGACAAAGACCACGACCCCGTTCTCAAACAAACCCGCCGTTTCTCCACCGGCTTTCCGCCAACATTTTTTCGTTCGGCTCTTCCTCGCCAACGCCCTCTACCCCTACAATCGGGGCTTATCTTACCCACTCCCCTGGAGCATCGCCCCGTGTTTCAACATCAAAACTACCTCCCCCAAAGCCTCTACTCGATTCGGAGTCCCCTGCGTCTTACGTGAACCGATTGCTTAGTACGATAAGCAAAGTCGAAGTTGCCTCTGTGCTGGCTCAAAGGTGCGTTCCACCCGACGCATCGATTAAGATCTAGAACATGACACTTTATGTTCTCTGAAGTGGGGAGAGTTTCTACACTAGCGCACTCAAAGCATACATTGGCCGCTTTGAATTCGGTGGTGATCCTTTGGACGTTGCATTGCGCAAGTTACTCATGGACGTGGGCTTACCGCGAGAAACTCAACAAATCGACCGTGTCATAGAAGCCTTTGCCAACAGGTATTTGACATGCAACCCAAGCCTATTCACTTCTGATGGTATGTCCTCGTTTCGTTATGAAACTTGCCACAAAACTCATCATTGCAAGATCATCCCTATATCCTTGCCTTTAGCTTGATCATGCTCCATACGGATGTGTTCAACAAATCCAACAAACGAAAGATGACAAAAGCTGACTACATCAAAAATACCAAACTTCCAGATATCTATCCTGAGGTCCTCGATGTGAGAAAGACTGCCAGTGGTATGACCGCTCCCTCGCTGATGCCACACTCTCTCGCCAGTACTACTATGACAACATTGTGTTTGCTCCGTTTATTTTTGTCGAAGATCCCCCAGAAATGAATCTACAACGTAATGTTGATGGCGGCCCGTCCCGATTACTGACCAGCGTCCCTTCGCAACATTCCATACCTGGGAATGGCAGCACTGCGACGCTTCTAGGCAAGAGCAATAAGATTGACCCCTACTATTTGATCGCAAAGGCGAGCTAACTTCAGTATTGACATGCACACCTCTAAACGCCTTCTTTTCTTAGAATCTCCTCGGTCCTTTGCGTGTTGACGTTGAAAGATTCCTTCCCATCGAAAACCACTATTCCTACCAAGGCACATTGGGACCATGGAACGAAAGGGACTTGCACGAAACGTTTTCCAAAGCTGGCACAATTGAAATCCGGGGCGCAGATAGGCGCATGTCCACTTCGGTATTCTCACTCAGCTTTCCTACGTCTACTTCCAGCCTTCATCAGCCTTCGAGCTCCCCATACACTCGCCAAGTTTCATCGCTTAGAGTAGCCAAGGCCGGTTTGCTCAACCGCAAGGATACGACGCTGGACCTCGGGAAGCGGGCCAAGGCTAGCAAGTGGCGGGTGTGGAGCGTCATCCTCACAAGTTCTCAGTTGCTATTCTTCCGAGACCATACATGGGCTATCAGCTTGGAAGAACAGATGAGATTTCGTGACGGTGGAACTTTGGTCCCACCTGTTTCTTTACTGAAACCGGATGATGTGTTCCCACTGAAGAACTCCGTAGCTGTTTACGATCGTTCTTATGACAAGGTCCGATTGAATTTGATACTTGTCATCGTTTACTAATATCAGGTTTAGCAGCGTAACACATTCCTCTTCGTATCGGGCGATAGGCAATCGTTTCTTCTTCAAGCTCCCAGCGAGGAAGACATGAACAACTGGATTTCCTGCATAAATTATGCGAGCGCATTCAGGACCACAGGCGTGCCCATGCGCGCTCCTGATGTGTCGGGAAAGGATGTCGAGCTACTGGGTGTCGCAGCTGCTGCCTCTCATTTGCGGGATCTACAGTGGGCCAACGCGGATCCTCGAGCATCGCTTGTTCGCTCCCGGGGCAGAAGCTCAGATGACCTTATTGGCAGGCTCTCTACCTCTTCTAGCCCCTCTTATGCTATCTCCAGGTCAGGAAGACCCAAAATACTCAGTGGGCGCGGAGATATGGACCTTGATGTGCCTGCGTCCCCGGATGTCGTCGGTGCGCACCAACTTAAAGCCACCTTTGATCAAGTGAAGGCTGTCCTGGCCACGGGGCAATGGAATTCCGCTGATATTTCTGTGCCAAGAACTGATGGACGCCCACGCGCGTGCAGCTTAGATTTCGCTGCGCTACTTCGGCTTTCTACCTTCCCAGAAACATCGGAACATGAGCGAATATCCATCCGCAGTCGAGACATTCGATCCAAACTCGCGGAACTCGATTCGCAAATACCCACTTTACAACTTCAAGAAGGGGCCCAGATCCGTTTGCTGCGTAACATCGCCGTCCTTACACCGTTTCAACGCGCCACGCGTGAAAGGTTGGGAGCGGCCATTTTACAGGCATCTAAAGGAATACAAAGGACCCGACTAGAACTAGGAATACGGCTTTGCCACAAAGAAGTTCTCTCCAACGACCTCATTGCCCAAGAGCAAGAGTGGTGCCGAACTAAGAAAATCGCTTTGAAGGCGGCAACCGATGCACTGCAAAGTCGCCGTGAGCCAAGTATTCCCCGAATACTGCCATTGCGTGTAGATATGCCTGTGGTTGACTCCTCCGATGAGCGACACTACCTCCCCGAAAATTCTCACGACCCAGAGTCCTCCCTTGCCGAGTCTTTTCACTCAGCGCTCGAATTCGACTGCCGTGGCCGCAGAATGGGAGAACAGCTCAACTCTCCGCTTGTCTCCACGAATGACTGGACATCGACTGACTCACCGAGCCAATTTTCCCCTCCTCAAACAGACGATGGGAATTCGACACCTGAAACCGGCCGATCACAGGGTTTCAACACTCCCTTGGAGGAACCGCACGAGGAGGCGGAAGAGTGGGACAAAACACGTGCAGCGAAGCGGGTATCACTCGTGAGGATGCCGTCCACCTGGAATGTATCGCTCGGGCCTCACGGGAGCATCGCTGCCGGTGGATCAGTTTGGACCACACGCTCATCTCGTTCCACGCATGAACCATGATATATCTATCTGTGACTTTGGAACCTAATCACTGCTGTGTTGATTGGGCGCTCAGACTATGACATCTTCCTAGAGGTAATATTTATGATATTGAGTTGAAACACCCGCTTTTTTTTTTCCCTACATTCACTTGTCTTCGGATAGATTGAACTGATGTACTCTCACGCAATTATACCTACATTAGTCAGCTGCTACGTACAGAAAATACCAATTATAGTATAGTTTCCACGGTGACCAAGGTTGTAAGCCCGTTCACGGCCGCCAAGCGCGGCAGCAAAACGGTACACACGATGCTTGATTGTCCAATGCAAGCCTCCTCTACTTACGTACAGAATCAATACGGCGATTCAAAATTTCTTTCTCAAGTAGTAGTTTTACAGCCTGGCATGCAACTGATTCATTATTACACAAACTGTGATACATCAAACGGCCTGTGTTGTATCCAGGTCGTCGGGTGCGTATCGCGTTCACTTAGCGACTAAGTAGGTTACGCTAATATTGACAGGTACGAGACTATCGGACGTGGGACGGGGCTCTGGCCTACCTCCACCATCCAGGCTTACTGCTGACTGATATTTAGTCACAGCGGGGACAGGACCGTCGACCCACATTCTCACTCAACACCTGGTGTTCCTCCCTAGACGACACTGCTCTATCATCGACATCACGGCCTATGCCACTACCGCCCACCACAAATAATCTCGATGACAAGGATAAGCAAAGGTTATTAAGAAAAGCCAGGAAATTAAGCCAGATCTTCGGAGAGCTACCCCAGGAAATTATAACGCCACCTCTAGCAAGGAGCGGCTCACCAGCTGAAGAGATACCGCCAATGGATTCTTCTCACCTACATATTTCATCCTCAAGAAACTCCTTCATTGACCTATCTGCCCATTCCTTCTGCTTTCCAGCTCGATCCATACCGTCTAGACCAATGTCTCCCCAACATCTACCGTCCGCTCGAGACACCCTTCGTCGAAGCAATTCTTTGCGATGGTCATCAGCTCTTTTCCCACATAACGGTCAACGGGATTTACCACGTTTTGGTTTCGGTAGCTTGCGCAAAGCGGCGTCAACGACTTCTCTACGACCTAATGAGGACGTTCCGCGTGCCAAGCATCTACCTAGTGGATCGAAAATGCCTTTCAGGCCATCCAGCGTTCGCCTACTGAACCGCATGCACCTGGCGCGAACAAGGGACTCGTCACGGCGGCAGAGCGTGAACAACCCAGTCCTTTTCGAGTCCCATGCGCATCCTCAAATATCAGAAGACCTTTCTACGCCGGTTTATCCTCAGCGAAGGAGCGTGTCGCTTTTGTCGAAGAGGAGAAATACGAAGGGCGTCCATGTACAGCAATGGCGCTTCACGGCCGACCAAGGTCAGGAAGACGCTGCCTTGGCCGAAACCTACCCGCCATTAACGAAGGCGCAGAAGACCCAGAGTCTCCGTAGAGGAAGGAAATTGGCACAGGTATGTATTTAATCAACATCTCTTGTCTGGTTGCTGGATTTGGCCTTGCAGCTTTTTGGCGCAGAGCCTCCGACTGCGTTGTACAGAATGACATCGTACCTTGAGGACGTACCGACAACACCGTCCACCACCCAAACCGTCCAAAGAGAAAGGACGAAAACTTATGTCGCCTTTTCTTCGAGCGATTTGCTTTCTATATGTACGGGTCAGTCGTCGAGACAGCACTCCAAGTCTCGCTCAACTCTGTCTTCTATTTCAATTTCCGACGCCACTACAAACGAGGTCGATCTGTCTCAAGAATCTGACAGCAGTCCGACACTAGCCCACCAATTTACCGATTCTGATGAAGACTCGAATCTGACCGCACACAACCCTTTCGAGGAGTCCAGTGACAGCACGACATCCCGTCGACGTCGACTGAGGGCTGACAAACTGACTCGGTTCTTCGGTGTTAATTACGATGACCTCGTCGCCGTGCCAAAAAGTCGGATCGCCAGCGATATCGAGTCGGTTGTCCCCGCGGGAGTGGGTGTCAGGATACAGGAGCGCGGTTGGTTCTGGAAACGAGCAGATGCTGGCAGTCACAGCAGAATTGACGCACAGGATGCGGACATGAACGATGTGATAAAACGCTTGCGGCAGATGCCACGAGCATAACTGGTACACGTGACTCACGAAAAGTCGCCGAGTTCCCGGTCTGAGTTGTGCAAGCACTAGACATAGATATGATATTTAGCGGAAACTAGAGCAACTAATACAGTACATCACCGTCAACATGGACCCAGCTCAGGATTTGATCGCCTACGTTTTTTGGCCCTCGGCTCCCCTCACTGACTCCCTTGTCAGAAATGCACTACTTTCACTTCCAATTATTGACAGTACACTCATCTACTCGACTCGGCCCCAGTCATTCAAGAAACTCATCCAATGGTCTACATATGACGAGATTGATCACTCTTTGATTTGTGCGGATCATCGTGATGTTCTGTCCTCTTCATATATTATCCGAAAGGCCCTCATTCGGAAACATTTCCTTTCGCACTGCATTCGTTCGTACTTGATAAAGCACCCTGACTCTGTGCTACGAATCGCGGCGCCAAAGACTTGGGAAATAGAAATTGCTTTTGCGGATGAATTGGATGACTTGTGGGTCGACGAACTCTGGGATCTTTCTGATATCTTGGACAAGTCAAGCGCATCTCCAGACTCGGAGACGAGTAGTGATCGATGGTGGATCTTGAAACCAGGAATGGCGGATCGAGGCATGGGGATCAGATTATTTAACTCCAAGCAGAGTCTGCGGCAAATATTGGACGACTTTGACGATGATGATCAGAGTGAAGATGCGAATACAGAAGGAGCCTCTGATGAGAATAATACGTCCATTGTGATCTCCCAGCTACGCCACTTTGTTATTCAGGCAAGTGGCGTCATTGCACATCTCATACGTGTTGATGGAAACTTTATATTCCAAATGATTTAGGAGTACCTCTCTAATCCCCTCCTTCTTGATCCACGCGAAGTGCTCCTTGGGGGTGCCCCTTCACAGCCCCCAGATGCGCTGGAAGGTCATAAGGTCTGTAGTGCCAGATCATGCTGCTCCTGATTCTGGAAGCATGGTGATCCCATCTGACCAATTTGATCTTCCAGTTTCACCTTCGGACTTATTGTATTGCCTCTGGGGATCTCACAATCTATCTGTATACGCGAATATTGGCGCTGTTCTCCTCAAAACCCTACTCCCCACCTGTTCTCCGAGTCGGAACTGATCGTGAAGTTGATCTTGTTCCCCACTTGACAAATTCGTCACTGCAACGTGGCGGAGGAGAAGGTTGCGTACGGTTGCTTGACGAACTGGTTGGTTGCCATGTGCTGCCCAAAGGGACAGATGGGGCCGTATCGGTCCTGGGAACGGACCACCTCGATATCATTCAAGATCAAATAGCAGACACCCTCGCGGAGACCTTCAAGGCCGCTCTTCAATCCCCCATACACTTTCAGGTACGCTCATTGTGCACAGATAACAAGGTCACACGAATGCTTACGAGCCGGACAGCCACTGGCTAGCGCCTTCGAGCTCTACGGTGTCGACTTCCTCGTCGAACACACCGCATCGCGGCTTCAGGTTAAGCTTCTCGAAATCAACGCGGAACCGGCGATAGAGCTCACTGGCCCACGCCTCACGTGGATCCTGGAAGATCTTTTCAAGGCCATAGCTGGCGTCTGCATCGATCCCTTCGTGCGTGATGTCCCGGTAGAAACCTGGCCAGTCGGTCAAACAAGGCACCATCTCAGGAAGTGCCTCCAGATAAAAGTAAGAGGGACTTGACGGCGAAAAATCAGGATTTATGCTACATATTTGTAACTAGACATGAACAGCCTGTAAATTACAAAGGTTACACTCTAGTCTGTGATGCGAAAGATCCCAGTTGAGTGGGATTAGAACTTGAAGTACCGTTGAGTGAACTTCCGTGGGGATTACTTTATCGTGGCCATCTATAGCAAAACTCCAAAACATGGAGCGACGTGTGGGTGAATAATTCAAGCTAGAAGGCGTGTCAGAATATTTGCGCTCGTCTTGCTGATCATCTCCCGTAATCGGTTTACGTCCTGTGGGCTGACGTCCGCGATGTCGGCCATGAGATAGGCAACGTCACCCTTGGAATCCGAATACTGCTTCTCCACATTGTAAGGCGAGAGCACCTCGTTGACTTGCTTGAGTACACCGGGCTGATTGACGTGAACGTGACAAATCCGGACGTGGTCGGGCTGCTCTGCGGTAATGGCACGAAGGTCTACCTCTGGGAAGTTAACGGCGCCAACTGTCGAACCGAAGTTGAGATAGCGGGTAAGGGCGCCCGAAACTTCATCGCCAATCATCCTCTGCGCTTCTTCTGTAGAACCTCCGATGTGTGGAGTGAGGATGACATTCTTCAGCGCGCGTAACTCGCTTGCCCATGGATTCAATTGATCATCAAAGGGAGCACCGTTAGCGCCAGGTTCGTGGGGGTAAACATCAAGAGCTGCGCCAGCAATGTGTCCAGATTGAACGGCCTTGATCAGCGCGGGGATGTCGACAACACTGCCGCGTGCATTGTTGATGAGATATGCACCCTTCTTCATCTGCGCGAATTGCATTCCTGAAATCATATTCATCGTCTCTGGGAGCTCCGGTACGTGAATGGTGACAAAGTCCGACTGCGAAAGAAGCGAGGACAAGGGCTCGACTTGGCGAGCCGAGCCGAGAGGCATGATGTTGATGACATCATAGAAAAGGACACGCATTCCGAACGCTTCGGCGAGGACGGAAAGTTGGGAACCGATATGGCCATAGCCAATGATACCAATGGTCTTGCCACGGATCTCCCAGCAGCCTTTGGACTGTTTGTTCCAAATACCCTGGCGCATCTCGAAACCACGCTCAAAGTATTGTCGCGCCAGCGCAATGATCTCGGATATGACGAGTTCTGCCACGGAACGTGAGTTGGAGAAGGGGGAGTTGAAGACGGGAATTCCCGCTTTAGCGGCAGTGACGAGGTCAACTTGATTTACGCCGATACAGAAGCATCCGATGACGAGGAGCTGGAGGAGACATCCGAGATGATCAATATTAGCGTCTATTTAGGCAAAGTCACACTTACCTTGGAGGCGGCCTTTATCACTCGTTCAGTGATCTTGGTCTTGCTGCGTATTCCAATGGCGTGGTATTGGCCAATCTTTTGGACGAGATCATCCTCGCTCATCGCCTTGGTGTGGTGATCGACACGCCAGCCGTTGACTTCAAAAGCCTTAACGGCGTCTCGGCTGATGTTTTCTAACAAAAGTATACGCAAATCTTCATTCTCGATTGGATGAAGAACTTTGGGTTGGCGAACATTCGCCGAGGAGGTCAAGGAATTGCGCCTGAGGTGTTCATGACCGAGTGAGCCACTGGCAGCAGCAGCAGGGGAGAGGGAAACTGCTGCATGGGTGACGAGAATGGAGGAAGATGGGATTGCGATGGGACTCGACGACATTTTTATCAATGAGACACTAAGGAACAGACAGAAAATATATAGTCTAGTTCTGGTCGAGTCACTTTCAGAATCGAAAATTTCACAATTCCGAATTCATTTCTCTTAACGGCGAGCTCATGTCTCTTTGGTCCTTCCCACGCCGATGGGTCTCTTTCTCCTTGATTATGGCGCAGGGAACGTTCAAAGTCTCGCTAACACCCTCCAAACACTCGGTCACTCTTTCAAGTGGATCACTTCGCCATCAGACTTTGACGATGCGACCGTGAGCTTACAACTCGTCTCTTTCGATCCCTCCCCATATGTTTATCCGGAGGACCGTCGCAGTGCCTTATCTTTCCGGGAGTTGGAGCCTTCCAGGCAGCTGTAGACGGCCTGGCCTCACGCGGCTTCCTCGAGCCTTTACGAGATTATATCATTTCTGGCCGACCGTATTTCGGGATATGCATCGGCATGCAGGTACTTTTCCAGTCCTCCACCGAGGGGGCATCCGCCCCTGGTCTGGGCATCATACCGAGCAAGATCGATGTGTTTTCCAACGAGGACAAGACCGTTCCCCACATGGGCTGGAACTCTGTTCATCTCCTCGACCCTCACCACAAGGCCGATGAGGGCCTCGACGAAACACTGTACTATTACTTTGTGCACTCGTATCGCGTCACATACAACCCTGAGCGCGAGCCAAACACGGCCCCATGGGTGCACTCCGTCACGCAGTACGGTCAGGAGGTGTTCATCGCGACCGTGCACAAGGACAACGTCTTTGGCTGTCAGTTCCACCCCGAAAAATCCGGTGATGCGGGCCTGCGACTCCTCGATGCCTGGCTGCGCGAACCCACCTTCGCGAAATCGCAATCACAATTGCAATCGACGACACGGAACCCGTTCCCACCGAGACCGAAGGACGGCTTTACGAAACGGATCATCGCCTGTATGGACGTGCGCGCGAACGACCAAGGCGATCTCGTCGTCACTAAAGGCGACCAATATGACGTGCGCGAAAAAGCCACCACCACCACCACGGCCAACTTGCCCGATGGTACTTCTTCCCCGCTAACTGCCTCAGTTGCTGGCGCGGTGCGCAACCTTGGCAAGCCGGTAGCGCTCGCAGCGCGTTACTACGCCGCGGGTGCCGACGAGCTTGCTCTGCTGAACATAACGTCTTTCCGCCATTCGCCGCTGCGCGACCAGCCGATGCTCGCCGTCGTGCGCGCAGCGGCAGCGACCGTATATGTCCCATTGACCATCGGCGGTGGTATACGCGACACGGTAGACCCGGACGGCACGCCGCGGTCTGCGCTTGAAGTCGCGGGGGCGTATTTTCGTGCGGGTGCAGACAAGGTGAGCATCGGGAGTGAAGCGGTCCATGCCGTCGAGCGTCTGCGCCGTGCCACCACCACCACCACCGCCGCCATTGCCCCAGCGGCTGGTGGTGGCGACGGGAGTAGCGCCATCGAGACGATTGCACGTGCGTACGGTCGTCAGGCCGTCGTCGTATCCATCGATCCGAAGCGTGTGTACGTCCAAGATGCGTCGACGTACGATGGCCCTCGGAAAGACGAGCTCATGATAGGTTCCGGGGAAGAAGAGGGCAAGGCGTGGTGGTACCAGTGTACGGTCTCTGGTGGGCGAGAAGCACGAGATCTGTCTGTCGTCGAGCTGGCGCGCGGTGTCGAGATACTCGGCGCGGGAGAGATCTTGCTGAATAGCATCGATCGCGACGGTACGGGACGCGGATTCGATCTCCAACTCGTGAATCTTGTGCGTCGGAACGTGAGGATCCCTGTCGTAGCAAGCAGCGGTGCGGGGAACGTGCAACACTTTGTGGATGTATTTAAGAAAACCGATGTCGAGGCGGCATTGGCTGCAGGGATTTTTCACCGAGGTGAGGTACGGATAGACGAGGTCAAGGAAGCACTCATAGAGGCAAGAATCAGCGCGAGGATGACAAAAACAAGGCCGTCAAGCTATAAAGCGTAGTGTAGTAAATTTACTTTCAGTATCTCACATTCGTTTCCAAAAAATAAGATTCGTTTCAGCAATGGTATGAACAAATACAAGACGCAGAAGTGACCGCCTTGAGCTGAGTGTACAATCGAAGCCTACATGCAAACGCGCCCGTACAAAAATCACCCCGAATGCTCGGGTAGATAAACAGCTGAAAGGAGAAATTGGTTACACATACACGGGACGGAAGGATTATAAACAAAAAAAAGGGAAGAGTAAGAACTAGCAAGGCCGCGATACACACCTGACAGGCGCAGTAAGCCAAATAGAGGTATAGTCGGGGTAGGAACGAGCAGATCGGAAGAAGAGATAAATATAATTATTGGGATAACCCGAAGTATTGAAAGAATGTCGATCAAAATTTTCCAGTCCAACAGTCGACAAGACTCTGACCTCACCGTCGACCAAGGAGGGCTATTTGACACAATTATTTACTGCCGCGGACAACACCTTTGACTTTCTTCAGAATGCTAGTCTTCCTTCCAAGACCTCGGTCATCGACGCCGGGGCTTGCGGGGGTTGCCGGCAGGTCCTTGCCTACGTCACGGTCACGAACGTAGACATATGGCTCGACGGGGGTCGTCGGAGAGCTGTCTCCACGGCCCTGGCGGACGAAACGACCTAGGAGCGAATCACGGGGGCGGTAAGCTGAATGCCCGTGGCCACCACTCTCGGCGGAGGAGGTAGGGGAGGGCACACCATCACCAGGCGTGCCCGTCGCTTCATTAATAGTAACGGGCACATTTGGGGAGTCACGCATTTTACGGATGCGTTGCATCAGAGACCTGTTACGACCTAGATTAGCCCCTCCAGTATCAGGAGAGGGCTGAGATGGGTAGGGTTCGGCCTCGGGTGGGGCAGGAACAAAAATGGGTTGTGGGGGAGGGATGGAACGATTGGGGACACGTGGACGAAGGGGCAGGTCATCGCGAGCTCGCCTGCTGCTGGTACGTGGCTCCCTGATCATGGAATTGCCATGAGTGATAGGTTTATCGGAGTCACTACCACCGGCAAAAAATTCTTCGTAGGGTTCGGGTTCGTGCATTCCCCAGGCTTCAGCGAGGGCATCAACCTTCTTCTTCGGGGGTTCATAGTAATAGTTCGTGTCGTTGGGATCGGATGGGTAAGAAGGATCGTAAGCAAAAGTTGGTCTGACGGGGTTCGGATCATCCTCGTTGTTTCGGTAGCGGGCAACGACCTCCTCATCCTCGGGATTAATCGATGTCCATGCATACATGGGGGCCTTGGTACGATGCTTGTTACGAGAAGGGGCACAAGCATCGAAGGGGCCATCATGATGGAACACTAAGTGAGCATCAAAGTGAGAATGGTGGCTAGATGCATGTAACCGAAAATAACACACTCGGGCCAACTCCAGTAAAATCGAGACGATCAATGACATCAGCGTGTGCAGAACCTTTCTTGGTTTTCGAGCGGTGAATTTTGGTTTTATCTGATGGAACCGAGTCTGTGGAATGGGAACGCCTCGCCGGGGTGGGCTGAGGACGGGAGGGAATGGTGGATGAACTAGTTTAGGGGTATTGTTGGATTAGTGGGAGAGAGAGAGAAAGATAAAGACGAACGGTAACCCGGCTGTCTGGCTGCGACTGGGACGGGAACGAGAAGGCGGATCAGTAGAGCGGGGGCGATGATGAGCATCAGTACGAGAATTTGATCTCGTCGTTTGATGGGTTTGGTGTTGTTGTTGTTGTTGTTGCTGCTGCTGCTGCTGCTGGTGTTGCTGTCGACTAGGGGGAGCAGCCTGCTTTGGAGGAAGGGGAGGAGGAACCTCTCGGAAGGGATCAGACATGATGGCCACGCGAGGGGGAAATATCTGAAGAGAAAAGAAAGGAGAGATGACTATGACAAGTGAGAAGGGGGAAAAAGGAGAGGAACGAAACGAGGCGATTCGAGGCGAGGTGAACCAAATCTTGCCAATGCCAAGGACCGGCAATATCCGTTGACCCCCTTACTTTTGCTCATACATATGGTCATACACACACGCGAGTCCATCGCCACTCGCATCATCAACGGTGAACTTCTTTTCATCTTAAATGGTAATCTAATTCGCGTACCCCAACAATGGCTTTCCACCCATCCGGGAGGTGCTCTCACCATACTTCATTTCATCGGTCGTGACGCAACTGATGAGGTCGAAGCGTATCATCCAAAGCGCGTACTCGATAACATGCGCGCATTTTCTCAAGGTCCAGTGCAACTGTCGGAACATGGCTGGGTCCCTCTTCTACCTCCCATAGCTACTGGTTGGATCAGGAAACTTTCCCCAGATGGTTCTCTTCAATGGTACAACGAGGCCACTCCCGAGTACTCGTCAGAAAGCACACCTCATTCCCCATCTTCCCAAATTCTCCTCATCAAGAAAGTAGGCACTCCCATTGCTTCTGGCCCTTCCTTGGCTTCTATACAACCTCCACCTACCCCCTTGTCGCTTGATGTCCAGGCTCAGCACTCTGCCGCATACAAGGAACTCCACAAGCGTGTAATCGACGCCGGTCTATACAAAACTCGTCACATATCCGGCTATGGCCCTGACGTGGCCCGCTACATTTTCCTCGCACTATCCTCATACTTCCTATACCAGTGCCAGCGGTTCTTCCTCAGTGCCGTCTTCTTGGGTGCCCTCTGGCATCAACTCATGTTCATCTGTCATGACCTCGGTCACGTTGGCGTCACTCACGATTGGCACAAGGACCGTTTTTTATCTATGTTTTTAGCCGATTTTATTGGTGGCGTCAGCATTGGCTGGTGGGTTCATGTGTGTCACTCCATCGTATCTTTTACTAGGCCTCTACTTAACCTGCTTGACATCTTAAGAATCACAACGTTCATCACAGTATGTTCATCACGTATTGGTATTATCCCCTCTGGTCTAATAACAATTTATCCCAGTCGTCCCAAACCACCCATCTCAGTATGTCTCTGTTATATCATCTACTCTTCATTTCCTTACCTTCCTTTCTAGTGATCCAGACATTCAACACCTCCCATTTTTTGCCCCGACGCCTGCCTTCTTCAAATCCCTCTATTCCTCATACTACAAGCGCGAACTCACCTTTGACCGTCTTTCACAGTTGGCCATTGCTGCTCAGCACCGCCTATTCTATGTCATCATGTCCCTCGCGCGGTTCAACCTCTATCACCTCTCATTTCGCTATCTCTGGATAACCCGCAACGAGCCCGCCAAGGCCCGCGGCGGTCGCTGGGTTTGGTGGACGGAGGTCGTGGCCATCTGCGGTTTCTTCTGCTGGTACGGGAGAGTCCTCCGTGGCTGCGGCTCTTGGCAGACCAGTGTGATGTATCTCATCGTGAGCAATATGGTGCCGAGCCCGTTGCATGTCCAGGTAGGATCTCGCCTCCATTCTAGGTAACTATGATTGTTGATCACGCACGCCACCCTAGATCGTCCTTTCACACTATTCACGCTCCACCATTGATCTCGGCCCTTTAGAATCTTTTCCACATCGTCAACTCCGTACAACATCTGACGTCATTTGTCACCCTTCTGTAGAATTCCTCCATGGAGGACTACACCTCCAGGTCACCCATCACCTATTTCCCCGGTTGCCACGTTATAACCTCAAAGAGGCCAGCCATCTCGTCAAAGAATTCGCAAAAGAGCAAGGGTTGGAGTATGCTGAGTTCGGTTTCATTGAAGGGAATAGTGAAGTACGAAGCGCCCTGCGAGGCGTGGCTGACCAGTTAAAGATCATGAAAATCGTTGCCGACTCTGAAATCCGAGAGGCGATGAATAGAAAAGCGGACTAAGGCTTCGTCATACATTGGTTCATACCAGCTGGCTGGATGTCATACCCTAGTTCATTCAATGCCATATGCCATGTATTACCCATGTTTTAAAACGCATACATGAAAGGGCAATAAAAAAGGTCAAGTGGGCAACTAATACAAGATCACTTCTTCTTAGCCGCCTCCTCTTCTTCCTTCTGTAAAACATGGTAGGCTGTGAGTCAACGAACAGGAAGATCAAGTGGATTGCAACTAGCCTTCGCCGCACGAATCTTGCGTGCACCTTCAAACCTTGCCTCAGCCCGGTTATTGCGAAGCGTCTTGTATGCGTTGAATTCCCGCTCCTCTGGCGTAATTTTGCGAGGCTCCTCGCGAACAGAGGCAGATGGAAGAGGAAGGGTTTGGCGGGTTGTAGGTGCTGTGAGATCTCCAGGCTTAACAAAATTTCCCCCCTTCTGTGAGCATGCGAAACACCCAAAGCAAAGAAAAAAAACGGTGCGCACAGAAGAATCGCCCTGTTTAGGTTTGCGCGCCTTGCGCGGGAACACGACAAGGCGTTCCTTGTACGCCTTCAGCCGCTCAATGTTAACCGCTTTCCCTTCAACGGAGAGATTTCGGCGCCGATGATCGACGACGATGCCCAGTCCCAAGGCTACCTTGCGGCTAATTCCCGCCTCTTTCAGCTCGCCTAGAGTGAAGCCACGACCTTCGCGTAATTTGGTATTGTACCGCACAGTCTGGCCGCGCACGGCGGGGCGGAGAAGGGTGAGGGGGCGCACACCAAGTGCCGCAGCCTTGGCTTTACGCGCGTTGCGCCGGCGGAGCTTTCGCCCGGGTTGGTCAAACCATGTCTTGACACGGCGCTGCCAATCTTTGCGGAAGTGATTGCTGGGAAGGACGTTGTTTTTTCCGAAACCCATGGTTTTGCTAGTCTGCGGGGACACGAAAAGTATGTCAACAATGTGATATGAGACAAATGCAAAAGACACGGAAGGCAAGGGGGCTCTGTGCATCCATTTAGACAGGGCCCCATCCGATTGATTGTCAGACGATTCGCCAGGTCAAACTGTATACATCGACCCCAATAGACACTCGAGGTGCAACTAGATGCTAAATCTCAGCAGCCAATCCTGAATACTAACCTTGAGAGGTCGTTCTTGACGTTGGCAGCCGTTGACGGGGGAGCTTTGGGTTAGTTTCGAACTCCGCGAGACAAGTCTGAAAAATATTACATGAAACTACAGGACGTTTTTAAGTTTTCCCACGGCAGTGCACTTCACCAACCATTAGCAGTTTAGCAGCTTTTGTTGTTTTTTCAAAGGAGCTCAAGCGTGCAAGGATAATGTCAGTAAGTCTCCTTTGGAGATGTGTTATAGATGGTCCGAGCCTATCCTTCACGTCCGATTTCTTCTCGCCCAACCTACAGTACCTGTCGACGTTTATCACTGGTCCACGCGCGTGGCTCCAGTATGCCAAGAGGTAACTAATTGTCAGATTCCTTGCAACACTGACACGAGAACTGAGGGAGGTCACTACCTTACGATGCAATAGAATGTGACTAAGCGATATACGACGACAAAGATCTTTCTGCGTGCGCACCAGAGTGTGTACCGCACTTCCTAGGTCAGTAGAAAATTAAAAGGTGCAATTATAAGTGGAGCGATGGTAGAAATGATCTGAAACGATGTAAAACACGAAATTTGATTGGTGGAAATGAACAATGTCACGTGATAGTATCGCTCCACTCGCTTGACCTTGTACTTGAGTTATCCTGTTGACATGACAGCTGACAATTCTTGCGCTAGCGAAACGCCGTCTCTGTTGCGGTGCCATGGCCTCGATCATGAGCATGAGGGATGTTGGCAGATGACGTGGTATCATGAGCCCGATCAAGAGTGACGGCCCATCTCACATATCCACCCCAACTCGGTGCCCGAAATCGTGTGATCTTGGCAACCAGTGTGTCTTTGAGAGATTGATGGCCGCTGTGCCACCACGCTGCACCAACCAATTAGCAGTTGTCGATCGCTGACTAAGGTACTTGTATAACCACAACACTAACTTACGACTCGGATGAGTCGTCTCCAGAGGTACGTAACGCGTTTCCAGGCATTGGCAATTTTGCTTACACCGAGTTGAGGCGCGAACGAATAACATGTTCCAGCTCTCTGAGAGAGTGGCAGTAAAGGTCGAGTTTGCTCAGCCGAGCGACACTGCTAAGCACCTGGTTATCACTGGCAACCCGCAAGTTTACATCTAAGTTGATTGATCGGCTTGACGCCTCGCCTGCGCTAATCTTGAAACTAGTCGTGGATCAGGAGAACGTTGCGACGTAGGAGTTTAATTTGGTGGGTTCTCGATTTTGCCTAGGACCCCCGTTTACGACCACCCTCACATCCTTCACTCAAATCCGACCTCTTCTTATTTACAATCCCTTTAGATGCACACACACATCTATTTATACCTAGTCCTACTGGGTGCCTTCATTTCTGTACAAGCTTTCACCTTCTCGAACAATGTACCCACCGAGTGTGGGAACTTTGAGGTCTCCTGGACTGGTCAGTGGTTGCTTTGACTTGTGGCAAGGACATCACTGAGTGCTTTCTTGTAGGTGGCCAGCAACCTTTTGTGCTGGAGATGGTTCCCGTAAGTTATCTACTTATTACCCCTCCCCTAGCACTTGCTTATGAGAACGTTAGGTTGCTGGCTCACAAAGAGTCTTCAATATTCCCGCCTCCGCGTTCAGCAATGGCGCTGGGAAGTTCAACATCCCTCAGCTAACGCTTTCTCGAGAAACGCAATTTCTTGTAACCATGTCGGATGCCACCGGCTTTGCAACTGGGGGCATATCCCCGCTCTTAACAGTAGAAGCTCCCACAGGTGCTGCTACTTGCAACTCTACCGATCCTGGTCCCAGTTTCTTTTTTTCTCTTGATGACGCTTTGCAGCAATGCAAGTGAGTTAGTCAAAGTTTCGAGTATCTAATCGTGGCTGATTTGATGGTATGGTCAGACCATACACCTTTTCTGCCTTTCCCGGAGCCATCCAGCCCGTGACGATCTTTGTCAGTAGAAATCTTGTCCAGTTCTGGTGCGCCCCGTGGACTGATTCATGTGCTTCAGGGTTTAGTCCCAGGAGGTACAGCAGTCGTGCTCAATGTTCCCAATTCGTCTACGAAGTTCGTATGGAGTGCAGCCAGCGTATCGGCGGGTACTGAGATCATCTTTGTGATGAGTGACTCGCAGAATCGCACGGGTGGTGCATCACCCATCAAGGTTTCAAGCACGACTAACGATTCCTCCTGTCTTAACTCAAATTCACCGTCGGTTACCCTTCAAGGAACTTCTTCGGCCTCTATACATGCATCTCCTACCTCTTCCTCGCGCGCGTCAAATTCTAGTAAGGGATCTGGTGCGACCCTAGCTGCGGCCATTGCCAGTGTCTTAGTCGGACTGGTAGCTCTGGTAGCTCTCAGCCTATTCCTTTTCCGTCGAAATCAGTCTCGTCGGCCGAGAGACCACGTTGACCTTGATGGTGAGTTTTTCATATGTATCTCTCGTCCCATCCTTGGCAATAACGACTGGCCCAGATAGTTATCGTGATGAGCCGTCGTCACTTTTGCCCTACACGGTGGACCCGTTTCCGCCACCTAATCCCACCAATAACACGCACTTCGAAATGCCTCACATTGAATCGTCGACCGCCAATTTGGGACCTCCTTCAGAAGCCGAAGTGGCCGCTGCCGTTCTGCCCAGTGTTTCCTCCAGTACTTCTTCGTCCTCTGTTCCTTCTTCCAGGACAAGAAAAACAGATGTTACTGCATCGACGAATCGGTATCAGCCTGCGCGGTTCATCGTCCACACAGATGCCGAAGAAGTCGAAGTCGAACCAGATGACAATGGGGTCATAGAACTTCCCCCGCAGTATAATGAACATCGCCAGCCGCTGTCTTTTTGCACTAGCAGCCATGCCCCGTCATCGAGTCTAAATTCTGACCAGCCATGACACATGCATGACCCTTCTCACATGGGATTCTGTTGATTACCGTCTTGCATTCACGACGTAGTTACGGACTTCGGACTTCGGACACTGACACTACGGTGGGATGTATTTATATCGTTCTTACTCTTGCCATGCATACTCATACATAGTCTCAACCTTGGACATTTATCGAATAGTCGGACCATCCAGTACTTTTCGTCGGAACGTGGCAACTGTCTGCTGTCATTAGTACTACCACTGATCGCACTTGCTGACTCTTAACAAGTTGCCTACCTTCTCTTACTCTTTATTCCTCCCTGCAATCTAAGCATCATATCGCGTGAGAATTTTCCAAATACACAAAGGACAGCTCTGGGCTACAATAGTCTCTGTAAGTAGGACACTTGGATGTACTCTTGGATCATTGTAACTCAATAATAACCTGTCAGCACAGACTTAGATCACATTGATTAGGCCTTGCAAGAGAATGAAAGTATTAAGGACAGTTCCAAAGACTAGGGCAGCGTGTCAACACAGATTTAGCCTATCCTTCATCACTGAACACTATAGCATTGGCATCAGCAACAGCTTGAACCATGTTTATCATCAAGAGGGGGCAGTGGGGGAGACCCGTTTTGGCAAGGGGCGAGAGAATTCTCGATGGGGGAGTGCCAGAGGGCCAGGAGTGTCGAGATGAACTGTTCCCAAACGTGCCTGATTGTAATGACAGGGATGTGGCGAACTAGTAGCCCGAGAAGATGGCCGGAGTGATGGCGCGTGTTGCTCAACACACGAGTCGCGACTAGTATCGCTTAGATAGTGATCTTTCACCCTCCGATAACACTGATCTGGACTTGACATTACTCTATCGTTTTGAAATAACCCTCAAGGTGCCAGTGGACCATACCACATGACGAGTGTTCCTGTTCCTGGTTCTTGCAATGGGCACTCGAATTTCGACCACATTGAAGACTTTGCAAGCAAAGGAACGAGATACATCGTTTCCTGAGGTACGTAACGACCAATCGCGTTTGCGTTTTTTCTAACACTGAGTTGAGGCACGAACGAATGACATGTCCCAGCTCTCTGGAGACTCGGAGTGGCAGTAAAGATTGAGTTGCTCAGCCGAGCGACAGCAAAGCACTTGACACTGACAATGATCGGCTTTTAGTATGCACTTGACGCCTGCGTCTGGGCTAATCTTGAAACTGGTTCATGGGTCAGGAGAAAGTTGCGACGTTTGGACCCCCGTTCATAACCATACACCCTCACATTTTCCATTCAAACCCGACCTTCTTTTCTTATCTACAATCCCCTCAGATGCGCACACATCTCTATCTATACATCGTCCTCCTGGGTGCCTTCATTTCTGCACAAGCTTTCACCTTCTCGGCCAACGTACCCCCCGAGTGTGGGAACTTTGAGGTCTCCTGGTCTGGTCAGTGGTTGCTTTGACCTGTGGCACGGACATCACCAAGTGATTTCTTGTAGGTGGCCAGCCACCTGTTGTGCTGGAGTTATTTCCCGTAAGTATAACCGCTTATTGTCCCCCCCGTCGGCTTGCTCACGAGAACGTTAGCTTACTTACGCACAGAAAGTCTTCAATAAGTCTACCTCCGACGCGTTCAGCAGTGGCTCTGGGAAGTTCAACATCCCCCACCTGGCGTTTTTTCGAGGATTGCAATTCTTTGTTGTTATGTCGGACGCCACCGGCTTTGCAACCGGGGGTATATCCCCGCTCATAACAGTAACCCCCCCAAGTGGCAACTATGTCTGCGATACTACCCAACCTGGCGCCGATTTCGTCTTTTATACTGATGACACTTTGCAGCAATGCAAGTGAGTTAGTCAAAGGTTTGAGTATCCAATCATGGCTGATTTGATGGTATGGTCAGACCATTCACCTTTTCTGCCTTTCCTGGAGCTATCCAGCCCGTGACGATCTTTGTCAGTAGAAATCTTGTCCAGTTCTGGTGCGCCCCGTGGACTGATTCATGTGCTTCAGGGTTTGGTCCCAGGAGGTACAGCAGTCGTGCTCAATGTTCCCAACCCGTCCACGGAGTTTATATGGAATGCAGCAAGCGTACCTGCGGGTATTGGGATCGCCTTGGCGATGAGCGACTCGCAGAACCGCACGGGTAATGTAATACTCAAGGTTTCAAACGCGACTGGCGATTCCTCCTGTCTTAACTCAAGTTCACCGTCGGTTACCGCTTCTTCGACCTCTACACCTACATCCCTCTGAGTTTATCAAATTCCAGTAAGGCAACCCTAGCTGTAACATTTGCCGGTATTCTAGTGTAAGGTCAGCCATATGGCTGGCCTTGAAACCTCAATTTGTATGCACTTCCCACTCACCTTCAAGTTGTGTTCCTCCTTGATATCTCTGTTCTTGCTCTTTTGGTACAACAATCAGATTTAACTGTGTACAGCTGGTAGCTTGTACCCCAGCCTCAGCCTTACCTTCAATTGACATTTTCACTCTCCTAAGCAACTGAACTCTCATTCCCTTACATCTCTTCCTAATAAGGCCCCTGAAGCTTGAGTGTGCTGTACTTAGTGATTGACAGGGGTAACCCTGCCCACATACCTAGCAACACCTAACAAGGAAGCACCCTTTGGGTGTTGCAATGCCCCTCAAATGTGATTGCTGTGGGTGGGTGCAAAACCATCCATCCCTCAAAGGGAAGCATGGGATAAAAGGAACAATTTCAGTGGGAGAAGTGCAAAAAAACATCACAGATGCACAACATTATTGACATAGTTGCAGTTTTGTATTTATAGCTCTCTTACTATTGCCATGCATACTCATACAGTCTCAACCTTGGACAATTGTTAAATACAGTCGGACTATCCAGTCCTTTTCGTCGGAACGCGATCTGATATGATGCTTAGATTGAAACTAAAAAACTGGATATATGTGTACAGGCAGGGAGGAATAAAGAGCATAAGAGAAGGTAGACAACTTTGTTAAGAGTCAGCAAGTGCGATCGACGCTAGTACTATCACATAGCAATGACAACGGACAGTTATGAGAATTCGCAGAATACAAAAAGGTGGACCAACAGCTCCGGTCGAAAATGAGTGGTTAGGTTTTGTGTCCATGAGAAAATAGATCGTGTACAATGCTGCTTTCATCCATAAATCCCGTCACCGCAAATGTCGCCCTCGCAGGCTAAGGGCCAGGGACGTCCCCAGACGCATTGAGATCCTGCTTGGAGAATAAGTCAATCATGACTTCCTGTTCCTGGCGACGCCTGTGTCGCTTCCGTCGGTCATCCTTAATTACGCGTTCGATGCGGCGTCGAGACCTGTGGTGTAAGCGTGGGTCAGCAACGGCTTGCTTGCATCGGTAGCACGCGAGTTCTATGCAAGCCAGCAACCGTAAGGTCTCGGATGCGTTGAGAGCCTACGCAAAACAGGACAACAAACACCTCAGTCATGAATACCTTTTAGAGTTGGGCGTAAAAAGCTCACATTAAGTGACCAGGAAACCACCTTGGACCCCTCAATGCATCCGATGACGACAAAGTTACCGCGCTTTTCGGCTTGCAGCTCGCTGCTCTGTTCTTCGTGAGACGACCCTAGACGAGACCCGCGAGCATAGAGTCAAAACTCACTTCGCCAAAGACCGTCAATATCTTGTTCGTCGAGGTCGTGCGAACTACTGTGAACGGGGTCAAATACAACTGTCTCTGGTTTGGATGTAGTGGTGTGTGGGGTGGTGACTCACCGACTTGAGAAGTGTGCCCGGTGGTGTCCAACGAGACGGTGGCACGTCCCACGTACACCCAAGAGTCTCTATCGGGCCTTCGAATATGTACCTTGACGGGAATTTCCTTGAAGGGTTCTCGAGGTTGGGCGCCTGAACGTTGAATGTAGGTCAGACGAGCAGAACAGAAGTGACAAGAGTGGCGAAAATAGGAGGTCCACGCATACCGTTTGACAGGGGTAGACCTGTAGGTATGGTTGAGGGATCTGGAACTTGTTGAAGTTCATGCAGTGCGGCTGGTTGATCCACCGGAGTTCGGTCGACATCCATGCTTGTGGCCATCTCTATCTTACAGACAACACCCGGTCCCTAGAGGGAGTGACAGAGAGGAGTGGACGGCTGAACAAAAATAAGAGAGAGTGCTACAATTGGGTAGCTTGCCCGAGGGATGAGAGAGACGAACAAGTCGTTCGCTCGCTTCGTCAGTTTAAGGACATGCAAAACTTGTAACTTAAACCACGTGAATGATCCACACGTGCCACACCCTCACACACACACACCGCCTGAGTGCTGAACCCCTATCACTTAAATACGATCCAGGTATATCGATCCTACAATAATTACACGGAAAACGAGGTTCGGAGAAACGTTGGACGCCAAGCCATTTATCGCCCACATACAGCACCTGTAGGATCGGAATGAAGGTTTTACTTGAATTGGTCTGCTCATACTCTTGCGACAGTCAAACCGCTCATTTCATCACCGTGCTGTCGTGGAGAGGTACGGCCCTGCCACGAGGCACAAATTACGAGGGGTGAAATGAACAGATATTATAGGGGTTCGCTTGGTTGGGAACGTCGCTAGGAGGTCCGTTCTGTATGATTCTATGAGATCAGATGCACGAGAGAGAACCTGCAAAAAACACGCACGTCTCGATCACATCCGGGCCTAGTTCTTTCGAA
Organism: Lactifluus pinguis; assembly: GCA_003313945.1. Taxonomy (NCBI): domain Eukaryota; kingdom Fungi; phylum Basidiomycota; class Agaricomycetes; order Russulales; family Russulaceae; genus Lactifluus; species Lactifluus pinguis. The sequence goes on from QLPA01000204.1 coordinate 91,064, forward strand.
TGGTGCCCACTGGTATTGCTCCCGACACCATTTGTTCGCGATGTCTCGGGTGGTCCGCCCGCACTTTTGACGTCCCAGCACCTGACAGTCCAATCTGCTCCCCCGCTGACAAGTACGGAAGACTCTGCACTGAAAGCTAGTGAATAGACAGAAGTTGTGTGACCTGTCATCTTTTTGATTCGGCGTCCAGATCCAAGGTCCCATAGATTGATGGCCAAATCCTCACCTAAAGGCAATATGCTTCAGCAGAGTTCTCGGTAACTTGGAGATCGACTCACCCGCTGTAGCCAAATAACGGCCATCTGGGCTGAAGGCAAGTGTAGAGACAATACCTTGGTGGCCGACGAAGACGCGGACGGAGGTACCTCGTTGGACATCCCACAGCCGGGCAGTCCAGTCGCTCGAACCCGTAGCTATGTATAATGAATTCGGATGGAATCGGACGCACTGCTTCCCGTGAGTTTCTGACAATCTTGCAACATTTCCTGGCGCTCACATCAACGTCACTCGAGTGACCTGCATAGATTCGAAGGGTGGACGTCCGATCTGTTGACCAAAGTCGGGCAGTACGATCGCGACTGGCTGTTGTGAAATAGATGCCCATGGGGCTCCAGTCAACATCCCAAATCGGGTTTTGATGTCCTCTATATGCAACTACATTCGTCATGGTGTCCATGGACCATAACCTTGCTGTCGCATCGGCCGAGCCAGACAGAAGACACTTGGGGGGTTGAGCAGAACAGCTTACAGGATCGAACGCGAGAGCATAGACTGGCCCACTGTGTCCGATGAGTTTGCGAGTAGGTGATCCTCCTTTCTCTCGAAGAGCGTTGAGAGAAGAAGCTGCAGTTTAGCAATCAGCGAGTGACGCGCAACGGTCTGATGGAAGATCGCACAGTCCCGAATGTTGTTAAGCTGGAATTCGCTTTGCATTCCATTCAGTGATTCTCCCTTCAAATTCCATAATCGAATGTAACTCTCCTCAAAACCGGCGGCCATGAGTGACGTATCCTGGGAAAAAATACAACAAGGAGAACTAGAGGCAACCGTCGACAAGTCAGTGACAAATTCCGAAAAACGGAGCTAGCGCGAACCTTTCATGTACATCATGCAACGTGTATGCACATATACTGGGCAGACTACGCTGCCGTGCGGCAGCCCCTTGAGGGGTGTTGCCATCCCCAGAAGAAAGCAGGCTCGGCTCAAGACGGATACGCTTTCTGGCATCTCTTATTTTCTCAACCTCCCGCCTGACATCCACTGTTCTAAAAGTTGGAGGATGTGGCAGTAAATCTGCAGTTGTAGGAGAGACAATCCCACCAGTTGTACTGGGACGGACGAGATGGTTATCATATTGGGCGGCAGGATCTCGGTCCATCATTGCTTGTTCTCGCAGAGATTTCTCAGTTTCTGCACGAAGTTCTTCTGAGATGGGGGCTGGCCCTAGCTTCAGTTCGCCAGCAGCATCGTTAAAAGCTTGGGGGTTTGTGAAAGGCGTCGACGTCCCGTTAGGTTGTGGTATGAGTGAAGAGAGAAGCCCAGTGTTCTCCTCCCAAGATGTAACAGACTTGGAAGCGCTGGTCGTAGCCACTGCGACGAGTCAAAGTCCGTCTGATCCCAAATGATCTGAGGAACAATGCTTACCATCAAATCTGAGGTGATTGTTGACAACTCGCATGACCGCTGCTCTCCCTCTCCGGCCTCTCTCGCCAAGGAAACCGTCACCTGCACCAGGAGCCTCTCCTCCTACGCCCTCTGTGAGCCAGCCTAACAATAACGCGAAACCAGAGCGAGACATTTGAATCGTGTATTTTTCGTTCCTGAAGCGCTGTGCCGTCTCATCACTTTGAATGTGGGACGGCAGACGAAGTGTGGAAAGGCGATGGATTTCAGTGCTGTGCAAGGGTTCCAATGACGGCGAAAACGCTTCGAAGAACTCCTGGGCTAGAGCCTGACGGTTACGAGGCTAGATTACTTGTAACGTTTGGTGCTCACCAGCATCTTTGAAGCCAAACTGGACGAGGTCGAGATAGAAGTGACAAAATATTGGGAAGATGATGGGACGGAATTCGGGCTGGATTGTGTTGTGAGAACCAAGTCACGGTGTGATGAATACGAATACGCTGGGCGTACACGGTACATATCCAAGGAGCCTTCCACCCATGAGACTAGTTCTCTGAAACCTTCATGCTTGTCATTGGGATCAAGGGATAAAATCTCCTCAGCTCCCACTGGTCCAATGCTAGCAATTAGATTCTGTAAGTTGGACGAGTTGACCGCTGATGCTAGCTCTTTCTGCACGCCTAGAGTTGTCTTGAGCGTATTTTCTCCAGGTTGAGCGGGCTTTTCGGCGAAAATGGTGAGTTTTTTTACGAGTTCCTCTCCGGATATAGTAACGGGAGATTTCCCCTTGTCGTCGGAGGAACTGATGGACTCTGTGAGTGCTTGCTCTGCGGATTTATGCCCTCTCGCTCGAAGGTACTCCAAAACGAGACGATCAGCAGCAAGCGTTGCTTGATTTGTTTCAGCAGAAGGGGGGGCTGGAGTGGAAGCGTCTGGAGTAGAAGCAGTAGGTGTAGCGGCCGACATGATGGTGGACTATCGTCGATTGCTGGTAACCTACTACAGAAGTGCTTGTGCTAAGTAAACATCCGCGTCTTCCCTTCACGCGTTCCATCTCCCACGTGATCTCATACCACCACCACATTTTTCCGACACAGAATCTAAATAGGTTCGCAACAAGAATTTATATATTCTACAAGTTCGTCTCAGAAGTGCTCCTTTGCAAATGTAAAGTTGACAGAAGCTGAAGAGTGCTGCACTGTCGCTTCCCTGATAGCCTTCGCAAGGGGTGTAGGGCCACAGAAGTACGTCTAGCAATGACCCAGTCAGTTGAGAGATCAGAAATGAAATGCCAGCATACAACATACTCCAACAGTGGTTCTAAGCTGTGAATTAGTTCCCGGAAGATACTGGCCAGATTCAATCGCCTGGCGCATGCGGCCGTAGATGGTTTTCCAGTCGGGACGACCAAACATTGTACGGGAACGGAGTAAAGTCAGTGGGTCATAATCTGCTCCAGCATCGTTGATAGCGATATTCCAGAGCATGTCATCAGCAATCTTCTGGGTGAGATAGATATTGATACGAAGGAAGTTCGCTGAAAACAGTTATAGATACAGTTTGCGCAAACAACATGCGAAGACTTACGATCAGCCTGAGCAGCCTCAACTTCCTGCAACAAACTCTGGAACCAACCAAACGAGGGGGTGTCACGGCAAATCCAGAAAAACTCCACCCTGCGCAAGCTACCGAGATGACCACTTCGTTGACGATACCAAATGTGTTTCAAGATTGAGGCAAAGGGGGTGACACCTATCCAAACATGAGACAATGAATCAGATATGAGTGTGTGCCATACCAATACCGGCGCCGATCAGAACGGCAATCTCCACATTAAAAACGTCCTCAGCTGGAGCACCATAGGGACCGTCGATTCGCACAACGGGGAGATCACGGCTCATAGTAGAAGTATCGAGTTCAACGAAATCTCCACGAGATGAACCAAATGTGCTGTCTTTCTCGTCCTTTTCCCCACCTTTGAGGGCGGCTTGTGTAAGCGCAGCTACAACGGATGGTCCAGCCCCCACACGTTCGCCAAGGGCATGGGTCCAATCACCAACCTGACGGACGTGGATGGAGACGTAGGGGTCCTCTGGGGCGGATGTGATGGTGAACTAGATAGCCGGTTGAGCGTTAGCATCATGGTAGAAGGAACCAACGATCTAACCGGATGCCACTGCCAGCGAGAGACCTCGGGGACCTGGAGGAACAACCATTGACCGGGCGTGTATTTGAAGCTGGGCTTCAGAATACGAAGCTCCATGGCACCTGCGTCATTAAACCTTAGGAAAAAAAAATACAAGACAGTTCACCACGTAACGCACCACTTGGGTGAACAAGAAGCTTAGACAACCTTGTGGCCCTTCGCGCGCGTATCTCACGATAAACCCTCTCGCCGAAATAGATGATACCGGGCCATATTATGAACCTCCAACTTTCGTATCCAAGGCAGTGGTTGGTGGAATAGAAGGGGAAAGATGCGCTATAATCCGGGTTCGCCGAATCACGGACGAAACAACCGGTCGCATGGGTATAGAGACCGATCAAGAAAAAGAAGGCCAGATGGTGGGTGTACCAGAAGGCTTCAAAACACTGATTGCGTATCTTGTGGTGAGCAGTTGTGTACATCACGAGCATCAAAAACAGCATAAAATGGCCAGTAATGCCGCCGGCCTGCGTGTAGTGGATTTGAAGCGCTGTCACTGGCCGGACCTCTAGACCGTAGGTGAGATGAAATGAACTAACGAGGAAACAAGGAGAAATGTACGGGTTCGCTCGACGTTAATGAAGTTGACATAGTGAGCAGTGGTATGAACCATCGCCCAGAAGGCCATGGAATATGCCACTTGTCTATGGAACCAGATGTTTTCATCGGCAGGGAACAACCAAGTAAGCTTGGGACGAATGACACGAATGATGTTTCGGAGCATTGGGAGGAGGATAAGGCCTCCGTCATAGGCGAGAACTAGGCCGGCGCCACGGGAGGTCCAAACGGACCACTTGAGGCCGTTCAGAACGTGGAGCTTTTGGTTGGTTTGCTGAGGAGAGGTAAATAATGTTTCACCATACAGAAAAAAGTCTGGACGCGCACTTGACTATACCAGCCATAGGCGAAGAAAGCGAGGTGAGAACCATAAAATAAGACGTTGAAGGCCAGCCTCCTCGCGACTAGGAACTCTCGCTGGAACCAGCTTTCTGCCATGACAACAACTAAGGAGGATGTATCTACAACTGTTCGATGAGGGTAGTGAATGACGTCCGGCCTGCCAGACCAGAAAAAAAACCAAAAGAGAGGGAGAGAAGAGGGAAGAGCAAAAGAGGGAGGTCCCTTGACAGCAGGACAAAAAGGAGGGGAGAATAAAGGCCAAGAAATCGGATGTTGCCGACTGAGGGGTGACTGTGACCATGACAACGGTGTCTGTACTACACGGCGTTCGTCGTCCCCATCAACCAGACTGCATCAAATCGGTACTAAAAAAGCACTGTACAACGCAGCCACATGTATGTCGTGTCACAGTAATTTACCCTTCGTAGCGATATGAAACCATGGCTTCAATTCTATGCACATCCGTACTGAAACTCCGCAACTTGACTTGCTGGCTTTTGCTGGCCTCAATAGCCAGCGGATCCGTATCCACCCACTCATTCGCTGGCACATCGGCCGACTCATTGGTATAGGCAAGGATGTTGAAAACAGTCGGCTCGTTGATGATGGGCAAAAACGTCACTGTTGATACGATTTGCTTGAGTATTGACCGAATTTCCGCTTGGATCTCAGTTTCTGATTTAGACGCTTGCCGCCTGTCACGGTCAATGATCAACAATCAAAGGCTGTTGTCAACAGTGACCCACTGTTCAACGTCGTCCTGAGCGGGTTGCTCCACTAGATTGATATCGAAAACCCATCGCTCCAGTGAAGTTCTAGTGTCTTTCGAGATAATCGCCACAACGAGCTGGGTCACCGCTCCCGTGAGTAACCACGCTGTACTTTTGCGTTAGTCATTCTGTTGAGGAATGCAACCCGTACACTTACCGCTAATCTGCTTCAAAATCCTGGAAATGATGTGAGAACGAACCGAGTGATAAAAGAGGGTGATAACTGGTACTTGTCAAGGTAATTCTCTAACGCCAGATCCTGGGTAATCAGCACGGTTTGGCCATATTTCTTGATCATATGAAAATCGTCCGCCGGGTACACTCCTCGTTGAAATAAGATACTGTAGATTGAAAGTCTCAGCTATGTCTATGCCAGGGACGAGTAGCACTCACGTGTTGACCGCATACTTGAAAAATTCAGTGACGAGATCTGTGGATCCTTTGAGAGTAATAGATTGGCGAATGGCAGCTTGCTTGGTAGGTGCCATCGAGTGTTCAACTTGAAGTTGACTTGCCACCGACGCGTTTGACCAAGGCGCGTCACCCACGTGAGCAAAGCGTGACGATAAACCGTTGTTCTTATTCA